>WMED01006563.1:0-18358 GCA_019650415.1 Pipa parva
TCTAAAATCTAGGTGCGTCTTATCAGCAGGTGCGTCTTATAGAGCGAAAAATACGGTAGTCGTTTTGTTATGGTATAAAGAAGTTGCACCCTTGATGTCAAATAATATATGAACAGCAGTGTATCCTCTTCCCACATAGAACGTCCACCATTTCTATACCACAGCTCACAATTCATAAAGGGCAAGAAAACATTTTTCAATACTGGTGTTAAAAGAAATCTCTGTAGTTAATGCTTTCTTCAGGTAGTGGCACTATTGTCTAGGCAGGGCTTGCATGCAAGCTTTTTATTGTTTTGAATAATAGTTATTCTGTATCTGTAAAGAAAGCCTTATTACCTTATTTGTTGTTTTATTGGGATTATGCATTACAATATTCATTTTAGTAGGTTACTGTATATGTATTTACATAAGAGGATTAATTTTAAGAACTCATTCTTTATTGCACTTGGACCTTTAAGAATGTTGGGTGCTTTAACTTTGCTATTATCATAATGATCGACCCTTTAACAGCCTTTTTGTTGGTCGTAAAAGAAAGTATTGACAACGCATTTCTTGACAATGGCCGAGAACCAAAACGCATTGGGAGGTGTTGAAGAAAAAAACATTGTTTCGGCCTGGGTGTACAGGACTTTATCAAGACTAATACCCAACAAAACAGACACATGATATTTACTAAAATCTTATCAACTGTATCAATTAGTTTCACCCTGTTTCACTGTTCATTTTAATTTTCCTGTACTTTTACAATTCCTCTGATTTATAAGGGATCTATAAAAAATCTCGATAAATATCAATCCTTTGAAAGTAGCACACATTGCGGTATGTATCTATTAGGGGCATCTTCCATTTTAGAGTGATTTTAATATAGTTTGCGAGGGGAAATCTTTTTTAACTGTAGCTAAGTGACAGTACCAACTCCATAGGACAGTGATTTTCAACCGGGGTTCCACGGAACCCAAGGGTTCTGCAAGTACAACCCAGGGGTTCCGCAACACACTGGTTGATGGCACCATTACCCGGCTCATCAGAGAGAGATCGCATTGATCTCTCTCTGATGAACCGGGTAATGATGCCGATAGCTAATGATTCGGTCTCTGTTCCTGCTAACAGTGATCTGACAGCGATCACTGTTAGCAGAGAGAGAGACCGTATCATTACCCGGCTCATCAGAGAGAGATCAATGCGATCACTGTCAGGGGTGGTTGTGGCCCTATGGGTGCCCTGGCTGAACCGCCCCTTGACCTCCCTCCGTGCCCCCTGCCCGGCATCCCCCATTCACCTCCTCCAGTGTTCCAGCGACACTCCTCGTCTGAGCGCCGTTCCACAATGAGGTAAGTGGAATGGGATGGTGCTCCTTGGCTGCTTTGGGTTTTCTCGGCTCGCCGAATAGAGCCAAGAAGACCCAAAGCAGCCAAGGAGCACCGTCACATTCCACTTACCTCATTGTGGAGCTGCGCTCAGAGGAGGTGCGTCACTGGAATGCTAGACGAGGTGAGTTTGGATGTTGGCGACAGCGCCCCTCAAATAGATTGTTCTCTGGGCAGTCGCCCACATCGCCCAGCACTAAAACTGGCCCTGATCACTGTTATCAGGTACCGAGACTGCATCATTAGCAATCAGCACCCTAGAAATCGCATAACGCACGTGATGTCACTGACATCTACATACCCGACAGGTCAAAGAGGAAGGGTCCAAGGCTGCGATCTCTCTCTGATGCGTCGGGTAATTATGCTGATTGCTAATAATGTGGTCTCGTTCCTTGCTAACAGTGATCACTGTCAGATCACTGTTAGCAGAGACTGAGGCCGCATCATTTGCAATCAGCACCATTACCCAACTCAGATAGAGATTGCATCCTTGGATCCTCCCTCTGTGACCTGTCGGGTATGTAGACATCAGTGACGTCACGTACGTTATGCGATTTCTAGGGTTTCTAGGGGTTCCACCAGAAATTTTATTACATCAAAGGGTTCTCCTGAAGAAAAAAGGTTGAAAAACACTGCTATAGGGAATAATGAGTTTACACCAGTCTGAGACAGGCAAACACTTTTGGCCAATAAAATTGCATTTGATCAGCATAGTATATAGGCTAAATACAAAAACAAGAAATGTCACTTTAAAATATTTCATTCTAATCAGCGCTATTTATTAGAACATACAGTAAGCAATGATAGGGATTTATTTTGGAATGGTAACACCCATTGAAGTGTTGACTTTGCCAAGATATAAGCTTTTCACAACATGCATTTTCCTGAAATGCAGATTTCCTTATATAAAAATAAAGCTTGCTTGGTTTTATTATCAAGCAACCCAAAGAACAGAATCCTGTAGCAAATGACCATAAGGCATACCTATTTTAGCACTTTTACTGTACTGTAACTCCCTTGAGTATGAAACCTGTTAAGGTAATTGGAAGGTATCATCTTTTTGGCTTCACATTAAGTTTAGCAGTTTTCAGTCCTGTCTTCCTTAGAGATATGCAGACAGACAGGTCTTTTGTTTTGAGAGGGTCTCCATCCAAGTAGAATCTAGCTCCACATACTAATTACGTGATGCTGTCCCAGTTTTTTTCCTTTATTTTATATTTTATCATTGCACTTTGTAAGGATTTTTGCAACACCACAGTTTCTTGGTGAGGTTAATAACATGACACATCCAACATAACCGAATCCATAAAATTTGAAGCAACTGATTTCTGGTGTGTATAAATAGATTGTTTGAAACTTTACTGCTACATTCAAAATTGTCATCTTGCCGTTTTCTCACTTTTAGATTAGATCATCATTCTTTCTAGATCCCCTGCAGTTAATGATGAACAGAATTTACTATAGTGTGATAATTGAAATATTTGATAAATGGATTTTATCATAAACATAAGGTAACTGTAAAATAGGGTTTAGAATACAGTCATGAATCAGAGATAAAGAGTATGTTAGGTAGAAAGGGGCATAGCTATCAAAGTGCAGATTGTCAGGCAGATACGTGATTGTGTGACAGTCGAACAGTTTGCCAGATTTGCATGCTCATTACAGAATGTTTTTTTCTGCAATATGATGAATTATGTTTGCCATGTTATGCTGGGTTCAGTTATCAGTTTCAGTTCAGGTACCAAACACTTCCTTTTATGGGCGTCCACAGGGAAAAATCCAAGGCTGGGCAACTCCTAACTATTGAGCTAGGAACAGATTGGGTAGCACTAGCTTTATATTGCTTCCTGGAAGAATTTGATCATGAGTAATACTGTATATCTACCTTTGTAAGTTTGGTTCATGTCACTATTTGGAGAACCTAAAGAAAATCTCCTCTATAACATATTAAGAGAAGGACTTTGTGCACTGTCCCTTCAATGCATGATGGATATTCCCATTGTCCACAAATGTGCTGCACATAGACAACAAGTAAGTACATAAATACAGGTTCAAATTAATACCACAAACACTGCAAAAAATAAAGATCTTTACTGAATTCTGTGAAGTGTCCAAGTGGAATCATACATCTACAGAAAACTTTAGGCCTTAATAAATATGCCCCATTACATGGAAGACATTATCCTGCTATTTACTTATATTCTAGAAGCGCTAGAGACATGTAAAACATAGACTAATACGTTTAAGCAACATAAAGAGTTGACTGGGAGAAGCAATGAGTTCCTACGAAGAAGCTTTTCTAAAAGCATCTGCATACTGAAAAGTAAAGAGGAATCATGTCATAGGAGCAGAAGATTCACAAATGTGAATAATTCCAATAATTATTAAACAAAATTGTAAACCTAAAATTGTAAGCCTATAAATAAGATACTAAAATACTGTATATGATTATTTCCAAACACAATATTACTAGAACATGCACATCCATGCTATCTGATTTTATGTTGCTTTCCAGTCATCTTGCTAGCAGCTAATTGGAAAAAGAATATCCTGCACACACACTGTTGTAGCTGTTGTGGACTACCATAACCAGAATCCCCAGCTATCATGTTTAGGGCATTAATCGTAGGGTTTCATGGCCTACTGTAAATATCCAAAACATCTTGAATGTCCATATTTGCTCAAAAACAGCGGATTTTAAAAAGTATTGCATCTTGCAAATATTAAGTGCCTTATTGACTAAAGTATGAATAGTGGCGTATAGCTTTGAACTTGCATTTCATTACCAGTTCCCCATGTTTTCTTATTGATCAAACTCCGCAATGTGGCGAATATGTGTCTAATTCAGGTGACTACAATAGTAGTGATCTTACAGAGCACTTTGCATCACTTTGCATGTGTATGCACAGGTACTTCGGCAACTGACCAAGGGACAGTTGCGAATTCGACAAGGTGCAGTGCTTCAAATTCACCTGTTTGACATCACCACATCAGAGTGGCAAATTGGGGGGGGGGGTTGATGGCAGGGATCTGGTGTGGTGTAATGCGTCTATTCTTCTACAGCCATATGTGTATAGTAAGTTTTGTGACTGTTATGGAGATGCAGCTCAAATTGTAGCAAGTTGAGTTTGACAGATGAGTTCATCCTTTAGTCAATAAGGCCCTTATTAAGAGTGGTACAATGCAAACTAAGATGTCCATCTTGCATGGTAAGGGAATATGAGTGTTGCCTGCATTATGGGCTTTACATGTCCTTCTTAAAGTGTTTGTTTAGTTTGTTTAGCAAATTGTTTTACAAAGTTGTCATATCACGAAAGAAAAAGTATACAATCCGAATAGCTGAATATTAATTAGGAATACAGTATTAAAGAAATGAAGTAGCAACTAGATTCATATATTCAGCTTTCTAAAAAATACACAGAACTGTATTATAATCTCCGTAAGCATCAGGTGAATTTCATTAGTCTGCATTAAAGAGAAAGAGATTTCTCTCGGTAAACTCAGAAAGACCCAGAGCGATCTTTCCGAGTTTAATAACTTTCACCCTATAGACTCAAACATGGTGCTATGATAAAGCCATTGTTTTCATCAGTGCAGCCTGATCAGCATATCAAAGCAGTGCTTGTAATAAAAGACCTCAAAAGAATATTACAGTGATATTAATAGATATGTCAGAAATAAAACAGGATTGTTTAAAAATGGACAATTTGGTGAAAATAATAATGATTTAGTTTATAGCAGTGGCTTGTAGTAACTTCTATTTAACAACATACTGAATGAGTGAAAGGAGCACCCACTTCCCTTTCTGCCCCATACCCCACAGTAAGTTTTCTTGGATCCATGTTCCATCATGCCCTGGTGATTCTCCTTGAGGTCTGCACTTTAGGTGCACTGGGAGAATTGCATATTCACATGGACTGGTATTGTCTCCAGTACTAATTTGCCATTGAGTTCCCTCTCTAAATCCAACGTGAGATTATCTTTATATAGTTCTTCTTGGTGGGTCTTTAGGATGTCCAGCTCTAGCTGACCCAGTTACTAACAGGGTCCTGTGTATAACAGCTACATCCCTAAAATTATGTATTTCTGGAGAGTCCTTGAAGGTATTTACTTCTGGGCAACTACATGCTGAGGCACAAAGTCATTCTGATCTTCCATATGCTCCAAATAAAATTGAATTGTTGGGCTCACATTTTTTTTTTTACCCAGATCTCAGGGTCTTAGTGTATTGGGCGAAATTATTGGTGTCCAAGGCCCTAATTCACCATAGTGCAAAGTGAGCCACGAAGCGTTCGGCTCACTTCGCACTTGGTGTTATGCGCATGCTGATGTCCTGTGTGCGGACATCAGCATGCGCATTAAAGGGATTCCCCTCCCGACAAGAGCACTCAAGTCTCTTCGCCGGGAGGGGAATCCTTTTAATGCGCCCGCTGATGTCCGTGTGCAGGACATCAGCATGCGCATAATACCATATGCGAAGTGAGCCGAACGCTTCGCGGCTCACTTCGCACTATGGTGAATTAGGGCCCAAGCCAAAATTGTTTTCTAAGGAACTTTATATAATACATACTTTCTCAGCATCCAGCAAAAAGAGAGACATCCATTAATTTTGACTTCAAAAATAAAATTTTTACAAATATTTCATAGGACTAACTGCCACGCTAATGCAAATAGCAAATTTTGCATTCCGATGACACTGGTCATTTACTTGCAGGCCTGGAATTAGGGATGTGAGACCATTTAAGGTGCCATAATAATGCTTGGTTTAACTTCCTCTTGAAATATTTAAGTGTAGAAAGTAACAGTGCAGGTTTTTTTCATGACACTTTCTACAGGTTTGTATGTAAATATATTTTTTTCGCTTTCATTTCGAGCCAATTATGTTTGATGGCACAATTTGGAGAACCTAATGTTTGGCCTTTGTTTAAAAGATTCATTTGATCCACAGCAACATAATGATTTGTTAGAAAAACAGAGAAAATAGAAACACAAAGAAAGAGATTAGTAAGTATTAAGCAGCAGAGAAGAACAGCAGAGGTAGGCAGTTGCAAATGAATGTGAGAATGGGACATTATATAACGTGATTAGCATGAATAATAAGCACAGGATTTGTGAGAAAAAAAACAGAACACATTTTGTTCTGCATGATGATTAAATGAGTAAGGGGAAAGTAACTTAGAAATCAGCAGAATTGATAAATTATCCAGCAGTCCATGGCAAAGCATTTCTAATGTATATCAGAGGCAGCAGAGTGTAGCACTGTGCCTGAAGAAGAGACCTAAGTAGTCTGGAAAGCTTGCATTTACCATCTATTCAGTTAGCCAATAAAAGATAATCACCTATATTCTACTTGTCTCTAATGTATATCAGTTTATAAAGTAAATAAAAGCTGGTAGCTCTAAAACTATAAGTGAAAATGAACTATGAAACAAAGTGTCCAAAAACCAAATAAATAAATGTGGATGTGATACCAAAAAATAATGGTGATGAAAAATAATGAATAATGTAAATAAAAAGTCCAAAAAATCTTGATAATAAATTCAATTAAGTTGATTGCAGCTTTCCATTACGGGAGCCTCAAACCTCAAAGAGTGGAATACAAAGAATGCTGGAAGGAAAGCGCAAACGAGAAAACAGCACTAAGTGCATTATCAAATGTAAATAAATTTGTGTGAAAATCCCAACGTATATACCAATTAATAGGTGAGGGAAGGGTGGTGAGGAAAGGTGAAAACATGTTTATTTTCCTTCTCCTGATGAAGCCATTAATGGCGAAACGCGTTGAGATGACTTGCTAACTTATCCTGGGAAGACCATTCATTATCCGGTTGGCTTCTGGTGCTCCTTTACATTGACTGTTAAAAGGGATTACAGTTTGGTGGATTTATGCTTTATGAAACTTGCTGGCTAAGAGACTGATCCTTTTGCAGCTGATTATACTTGTACCAGCTTGTGAGTATACACTTGTACCAGCTTGTGAGTATACACTTCTACCAGCTTGTGAGTATACACTTGTACCAGCTTGTGAGTACATGCTTCTTTCTTTTTGAATTGCCTAAATAAAAATTCTGATCGTTTTATGGAAGTTCCCTGCTCCTTTTAATATGCCTAATGGAATGGATGTACTATCGTAAAAGTGGCTGAAATTGAACTTCATCACTGTTCACTGCGCAGTTTGATGAGTCTGATTTTTTCTATTATCTGGTGAGCAGATTCATTTATCAGAAAAACACTAGAGGTGTTTTAACTGTTTTCACCTTTCCTCACCACCCTTCCCTCACCTATTAATTGGTATATACGTTGGGATTTTCACACAAATTTATTTACATTTGATAAGGCACTTAGTGCCGTTTTTTCGTTTGCGCTTTCCTTCCAGCATTCTCTGTATATCAGTTTATACATGAGATAAATTGAGCTGATAATTTTATTTTAAAATCCAACCAACGTTTTTACTATGAAAGGAGCACTATTCCCTTTGAAGTAATATCTTTAAAATACGTATTTATTCTGAGTTATCCATGTTTGCAACTACAGTCATTTATAATCAATGGAAGTATTTTATAAAACATTATTAATAAGGCATTACTATAACACTTTCATTTTATAGTTTATAACCAGCTGTGCTGATTGGCATGCTCGGGGCACCTGTAGTCGATTCAAAAGATACAATGTAACAACCAATCAGATCTGAGCCAATGGATCCTGCAGAGTTAAATGGGTAGGACTAACTGGTGTGAAATTGAATCTTTCTAATAGATATTACAGTAGAATGGTATCACTGTATTATTAATATAAAGTGATTTGCATTGTGACTAAGAAATTATAGCAATTAATTAATTTAATTAATGTCATAATTTATATACATATTTATGAACCTCAATGATATTGGGGGTCAGTTTCCCTTTCATATAACTAGAGTACTCTGCTAGCACAAAGTAAAACTGTATATATAGTGAGAACACAGGGGCATTTATCAACTGCTGAAAATGGTATTGTACCCATTTCATTTCGTTAATATTATCTATTGCTTAGATGAAAACAACAGCATGGGTATTTGTTTTAGTGGTGATTTATTAATATATTAAAGATATCTGTAACCAGCAAGTGCAAACGAAAGACAAATCAATATGAATCAGGACTTCACCTTTAATCTCAGCATCTTTTATCAAACGCAAATGTGTCAGGTTTAGTCCCATTTATAGGGACAGGCAGCCACCTGGGATGCTGGGAAGCAGGGGGTGTTGTTAAGCATTTATCTCTGTCATAAAAAAGACGGTATTTGATAGTTATAAAGCACCAAGAAAATTAAAGCAAACACCGTCGTATACTTCAGAGTTATCTTATCTTTTTAGAGTACTTATCTACTTTTTTAGCAATGGGTATCCCTGATAAAACGTGATGTGGAGACAGATCTTAGATGCATTTCACAGCAAAAACTGTCACCAAAGACATTTGTCTCAGTTACTCGACAATAAAAAAGTTGACGAGTTTTATAGTGGTCACCACTGAATTCTTAGGGGGTTGCTTGTAGCAATTTTTTTGGCTCCTTTTCAGGCTTTTTAGGGCAAGTGGTAAATCACCTAGCATGTCATTGCCTGAAGACTTCACCCATTAAATAGATATTCATCAGACCAGCAGCCCAACATATCAGTCTTTTGTCACCACATTAGTATAGCAGATGTCTGACAGAAGTGCATATACTAAATCATCACTGCATGTTTCAGAGTAGGCCCTCAGCATGATCCAAGGTCTCGCAGTGATGGAATTCTGCTCTGGAAAAACAGCATGCAAGAATTCCAGGAACCAATCCAGTGATATATATACAGTATATGCTAATCATCTGTGTCATTGTTTTTATTCTTACTGGATGCAATCTTATTATAGTAAGACTGATTACAAAAACTTGAATTGTTTATTGCTGTATAACCGAGTGGCGCTTTATAAATAAAAATATACACACACATTGAAATATGTTTAGTGATAGGACATGGTCTGTCCTTCAACCACAAAGGACACTGCATGGTACACTGAAACACAGAAGTCTATAGGAGATAAGGAATGACAAAGCCAGGGATGTTAAAAATGGCTCTAGGAATCCAGATCGGCAGAGGATAATTTTGAAGAAAATAGCTTTTGAGAGTCCATTTTCAAGAGACATCAACACATTAACGGAGAAAGTAAAGTCTTCCAATAAATCATATTTGTTCGCTTAGCCTACATGCCAGCAACACAATAAACCTAAAATATTTCCCTGTCATGCCACTTACTTGATTATTTATGCTTCTTTTGAATGACTGATTTCACTATACATGGCAGTCTTTGTAGCATTAAAGTTCCACCTCATGTTGCAAAAGCTGGTGTCTAATGCACTGGCTTCTTGCAAAGGATGTGTTAAAACCATCACCCATGCCTCATTGATATTCATAGTTTAATATACCATGTGATATTCCCAACCAGTCAAAAAATATGTGATGAGGTGTCAGGGTTAATTAGCATATTGATGAGGATCCAATATGGCAACCTTGAGATACTGGTACCAGCAGTTCTATAAAATAGTGCTATAGCCCAAAGATGCTGATTTGCTGCTTTATAATCTAGAAGTTTAAGCTGGCAGACGCTGTACTTTGAGCATATCAGTTATGGTTAGGCATATTCGATTTCTTTCTAGGAACATTTTGCTGTTGCATTTTGTTTAAGGGGCACTGAAGACTCCTATTTAGAGTTTCTTAAATGTATTGCCTAAAATTCAGACTCCTGAAAACTAGTGCAGTATTTAAAGTGCTTACCTGAAATGAGTATGTCTTAATGGAAATGTGCATATATTTTTCCTGGGTGGGCAGCCTAGATTCACAATTAAGTTCTACCCCTCTGGGTTCTTGGGTGACCCCCAGAAACGGTGTACTATGTGGGTCTGCTCAGAAGTTTCTCATCCCCCTTCTGTTTGTGATAATGCTGAGCTCATTTTCAAACTTTTCTTCTGGGCTTACATATTTAATTTCCTCTTAAGATAATACATTTAAAAACCCCTTCCCGTAAAGAAGCATATCTCCCTCTAATCCACAAATAATCTCACATGATATTGGGAGTCTCATTTCCCTCTCTGTGTTTGCTCTACTGCTCTAGAAGATCACTTGGTCACTGACAAATGATGAATGAAAGTGATTGCGCTGGTGCGCTTTCATATGAATATATAAATATATTTACATACAAAAAACAGATGTGTCTATGTCTAATGTATGCACATGCTGAAAAGTAATATGCACCTAGCTCTCCACTGCCACACGTCCAGGAAGCTTTTAAGCTTTTGTTAAATATTATTCTGAACTGAAAAATAAATAAATAAATCAGTTTACTGAACAATACAGCACCTAACAACATTTGGGATTTGTAGTACTGTCCCCCCGTTAAAATCCACTGGATTTAGCACTGTGTTAATACAGTCATGTGACCAAGAGAAGTGTCAGCAACCAGGCTAAAATCTATCCTAACAGCCTCATATATGGCATCTTAAAGGGGCACTATGGTACCAATATAACTGCACACATACTGTACATATAAATCTCCTTTATACTAAGCCAATTGCTGACATAAAGAGTTAAAAAAAATGCTTAGGGAAGAAATAAGAAATTACTGTTTGTTTCCCTTAATTAGTTTTCCTGAGAACTGACATTTTCCTTCCCCCGCTCCCCTCCTCTTTCTGTTCTGCAAGTCAGACAACATGAGAAGAAAAAGTGGCCTGCTATTGGTTAAGCAGTGTGCTGACCATTTGGCTGCATAAATTAAGCTTGGAATGTAGTAGATTATAGAGGGAAAGCTGACTTGTGCACTTGTGCTAAGTAATACGTAGGGAAAAAATGTCTGGGGGAGAGTACCTTTTCATGGAAAACTGTCCAGTACACATCACATACATATTTCCTGGTGTGGGAGTTTATCAGTGCTGCCTACTCAATCATTCTGCTTCACATGAAACATCTACTGGGGAGAAGCACTTCTCATTAAGTTATAGTACTGCATATGTAAACATGTAATCTCACTATAGTTCCCCTTTAAACTTTCATTTTGTTCTGAAAATATATTGCAACTGTACATACACCACCCCACAGCTCAGGGTTGTGGGGTACAGGGGGATCTATGGACCCTCCCAATAGGGGCTCTGGGTGGTGTAGCGATAGCTGTGATGCGCCTTTCAAATAATCATGTCAGGTATGCAGCAAGTTAGTTTATCCTGGTAGTAATTTGTGTGTATAATAGTTTTCAGCTACTTTTTAGTTTCTTTTCAAATCTCTTTGCACCGAATTTGTTTTGAACAATTTTTTACCAGTATACAAAAAATCTCTAAGCAAATTTGGGCAAAATAGATTGAAAAGAATCAAAAAGGTTGAAACGAAGTTTGTGCTGCTTTCTAAAAATATTAATTTTACAAAAGACTGAAATACATTTATTTTGAATTTCGAAATGTCCTCAGACATGTGCAGGTGCAAATCCAAAATTATTCATTTCTGGAACCCTCTGTTCTTTACATTTTAAAGAATGGATTAATTTCAACTTTTACATATGATATAGAGAATGTTAATGTTTCAAAATGTTCTATCGCATAGGAGCAGATCTGTAAAGGACATATCTTGCCTCCAGGTACAATATAATTCATATTTTAATACATTTACCTAGCAAAGTTGGCCCATTTTTCATAATTATTAGTGTCTAATCATTATTTTTATCTCTTAACCCCAAATGAGAGGTTTTATAACCCCTACTTAATAAAGTTGGGTTTGCTTTACAAATGGATATAAAACTACCAGTTGTCAAATTAAGTTAATTTACATTGTGTTATTTATACAATAAGGAAAAATAAAATTTTCTTAAAAAATATACTGGATAAGAAAGTATGCCTTATCTACTGAAACAATTTTATGTAATTCATCTGATTCTATGTATTGAATTATACAGTATATTTAATGGTTGCAAAATGCTGTATAAATGATACTACTTTTTAGAACGCTACAAAAATGCCTTATGTATTTTTAGGATCCCCCTGCATTATTTCTCCCCCTTCAAATTATTTTATTAATATATTGTTGTCCATTTTAATGAATATGATTTTAATGAGAAATTACACTTCAGTATAGCAGAACATTCTCTATATACTTTAATATAGCACATTAATTAATGTAATTTGTTTCATTGTGAATTCAGATCTTGTATTGACCTTAATAGATCTTTGAAAATGTGTTTATGTTTAATTTGTCAAAAGATATGAGCTTGTTTACATGTATCTGTATTTGCTTTCTCTTATATGCTAAGGAAAATATAAAGATTGTATAATTATTATAAGTCCTTAGGAAAGTATTTTCCCAGTCTAGCAAATAAAAACGAGACTGAATCAACATCAAGGTCATTTGAATGATTAATGATATAGCATGTCATATACTAGTAGTCCAAGGAAAAGCAGCCCATGAAATGTGCAGGTGTAGGTGGGGGATTCCTCTTTGCCAGTTTTGGGGGTAATTCAGCAAAGAGCGAACTTACCCTCAGTACGCAGGGACTGTTATGCGTTCGCTGAGTCCTGCACGCAGACATCAGCGAACGCTTTAAAGGGATTCCAGTCTCGTGAAGCGTCTCGAGTAGAGCCTCTTGAGGCTCGCCGAGACTGGAGTCCCTTTAAAGCATTCACTGATGTCCGCGTTCAGGACTCAGCAAACGCGTAATAGTCTCTGCATACTGATGCGAAGGATCGGAGGGTAAGTTCGCTCTTTACTGAATTTTTTGGACTGGAACCGGATTAGAAGTTGTCCACTGTTCCCTCCTTGATGTACAGGTATATGACTTTCACAGTTATTTCTTATTAAAATATAATAGTAAAAATAGAATTAAAAAAAAATTAAGTTTACAAAAGTAGTAAATGACTTAACAGCTTTATAATTAGGTGAAAATGGCAATAGCGATATATTACCACTATTTCACTAACATTAATTTAAGGAGAATATTTACTAAAGTCGAACAAGTTTTTTGACTAGTAAATGCAAGGGAAACAGCCTACATTTAACGATATTGCTGTATTCTGCTATTTACTAAACTGTTCAAAAACTATTTTCTCATCCAATAGAATTCTCCAACCTCAGGCTGTTGAAAACCCATTATTCCCTCTGGAGTTGGTCCTGTCATTTAGCCTAAATCCAAAATATTTTCTCATCGAAAGAGACATCGATAATATCAATCTGTAATGGAAGGAATGCTCATAGAAAAGCACTGAAATGTACAGTATGTCCCTGTAAACAATTTATTTCATTGGGGAAACATTTTTATCCAAACTTTGTAAATCAGGGAAATCTCCTTTAAATGAACAATGCATTGTATTTAAATATCAATTAACAGCAAATATGTTTGTTTATAAGAACTTCATTCACAAAATAAAGACTATTCTCACCAATCTCTTTCAAGGCTCTAGAATACAGTTGTGTACACAGGACAGGATTTTGGAATGTTAAAGATTTAATATAGATCAATAAAATATGAGACAAGAGTACTATTTAAATTTTAACTGGAGTTCAACAACTGTGAATCACAAATTTATACAGATAAAAATATGGTTAACCAATTTTAAAGGATTATTAGCCTTTTGGGCTATCCTCAAATTCATCATATCTTGATCCATTTAATTAGAGATGTAGTGAAAGTCTCTTTGAGGGTTATTCTCTAAAGTCTGAATTCAACTGTCGAATTCTCAAACAGTGGATTCCCATAGCAAATCTGCGACTGTGACAATTCTCCCATTGTAAAGTCATGACTGTGACAATTTTGTAAAGGTGTGGCTGCAGCAATATTTCCATAGTAAAGTCATGACTGCGACAATATTCACTTTATAAACACATGAATACAACAGTAGCCGTCTATTGCAACTGTCTTCAGCTGGTGAATTCACACCTTTATGCGACAATTCGGACTTTAGAGAATAAGCCCTTTAGTCCTAGTTTTCCTGGTATCAATTTTAGACCTAGGCCCCCTGCATCAAATCTCTAAATGCATGTGCATTTGCCATCCTGAAATTACAGTAAAAAGCACCCAGGTACTGCTTAGTGTTAAGAATCCCAGTTACAATGCAATATTTTTACTCACTGACCATATGTTCCATTATATTGTGACATATTATATTCAAGGCCTAATATACCAAGAAAATTTCAAATATTCCATTTAATGAGCTTTTTATAGTAACTGAGTTATAATGGCTGGTACCTAGTATCTTAGTTAATAATGCCCAGTAGTTCAGGGTTACAATACAAAGTGCCAAGTAGACAAGTGTAACAAGTAGCCTTGTGTTACACTAAACCACTAGGACTATGCTAAATTCCCACAATTAAAATACACAGTGCTTAAAATGCCATCTTACCAGTAGCCTTGTGTTACAGTACCAGTTATCTTTTGTTTCAATGTCAGCTGTCCACTAGTCTAGAACAGCAAAGCTAATACATAATGGGCAAAATTTATAAATCTCGAGACAGTCGATTTCGACCTTCTCGAGTTTTATCGATGTAAAAAAAAACAGGTGCTCGATTGAAAATTATTGATTGATACTTTTCAATAGAGTTTTTTTTATCGGATTTTTCAATGGAAAGGTAGCCATACTACTAATGTAAAGTATGGCTACCTTTCCATCAAAAAATCCAATCAAAAAGTTTCAATCGGTAAAATCGATTGAAAGTATCAATCTATATTTTTTGATCGGGCACCTGTTTTTTCGAAATAGACTTTCTTGAGCTATAAAAATCTAGCACAAAGTCTAATGCAGTAGCCCTGGATTGCATATCAAGTGTCCTAGAGGCCAAAGCTACAACCCAAAATCTTACAGCACCAGGACTCTGGATATAACACCCAGAGTTTGTTGCTGAGAAAGGAAGGAGCTGTGGTGGCTTATTTTTCCCACAATTCCCTCCTTAAAGTTATTCAGCAAAGGAGTTGGGGGAATACAAGACTTGGCAAATGTGAAGCTAGATGTGCTGAGCCTCTGAATAAAATGAATAAGATATATAACTCACAGAGGAACCTTGGCCCTATCCTTCTGCATTTGATTTAATTTACTCATCATTAAGAACCTTGTCTTCAGATTTCCCTCTAAGACATGTGTTTAGACACACAACATGATACCAATGTACACACCAAAACAAGATACTCTCTGAATATTTACCATGAACCAGTGCTGACATCCTTATGTGAAAGTAACCAGGTCACTTTACATTAAATTGCCTATAGGAAACTGTAGGCCAATGGTACAAATCAGTTTTTAAAAATAAACCGAGTTGTCAACCTTGCATGACCCTGCTAAAAATCCCCCCTGGCATGAACAAAAATAACACCGCAAAGAGCACACACGTAATACAGCAAGCATGCACATTTTTATTAAAAATACCCTAAAAGCTTTTGTGTACCCAGCCTCCAAGCAAACTGTGGGAAAACTGAATGAAAAATCTTTGTGATGTAATAATACTTATTGTAAGAGACTCTGTAGCCAATGGCACATTCTTTTGAAGTTTGTTTTTTCTGAATGTAAGTGAAACAATCCCTAATACAAAGGCAGGTGTTCACAGCAGAACACCTTGTAAAGGAGGAAAAGTAACTCTTTTTGATATAATAGGTAATTATCATTTAAAATGAGCCCAACTGTCCATGCAAACTAAAGTACTCCTTTAGACAAATTTGTCCAGGTCAACAACTAGGAAGACAAACAGACTAATGTGTTATTTCAATAAAGTTTCCATCATCAATACCTCAGATTACAACAAGTGATCAGTTTTTAAAGGGAACATTTATTAATGTTCAGTAATGAAACTTACCCAGATTTTTCTGGCTTTTCTGTGGTATTTTCTTTAGTGTTATCATTTGCCAGCAGATCATTAAACTGAATGAAAATGTTACCACAGAGAACACAGAAAAAAAACCCAGTAATTTAGGGGGTTATTCATCAAAGTCCGAACAGTCGCGTATATTCCTGTATTCGCGTCCATTCGCGACTTCCCCAACTCCGCTTATTCAACAATCTCTGCAATGTGATGAATTCGCGACCATTTCTGAAGCTTACTCCAGTTTGCAGACTTATGGAGCCCTTGGCATCAATTTGCGTGTGCGTGCACAGGTAATTCGGATATTCAGCATGCAACGGAGTCTGTCGAAGGAGCGGATTCTGCAAGGCGTACTGCTCCGAATTCATCTGTTTGCCTTCGCCACAAAAGAGTGGCAAATTCAGGGGGTTGATGGCAGGGCTCCAGTGTTGCGTAAGGTAACTATTCATGCAAAAGTAACAATGGTGACTGTGACTAAATTAGTTTACTACTAAACATGAACTAGGCACAAAGTGACATATAAAAATAAGTATTTTTCATGTTCTTTAAAAAAGAGAAAATAAGTATTTTTCACTTATATATAGTTAGTGGGATCTGATGAGACTGATGTCACTGCCCTTCACTGGAGGAATTCTCCTCACTCCGCATGACTTCTCATCCTACTATTGTGTGACTGACTATGCCGCACTATGCATGTGACGGTGTCTGATGCTGTCCGCTGCTTCATGAATAAGGAGAAGTGAATTCGCAACTTCCCATTCATATTGACATGAACATATGGGGAGTCACTTTGCAAGGCAAATTCAGACTTTGGTGAATAACTCCTTTGTATCTTTAATGATGTACATATTGTTACTGGACATTGATAAATATACTCCATAAAAGGTCAATGCCTTAAGATTTTGCTACAAACAGTCTGCCATATTTCTTTACACGATAATTAATAGCAGCTAATCTAGCAACACAGTTACCGGTAGCTAACTAACAGAAACATAGATAACTAGTACAACAGTTTGCTAACTAATAGTAATGTACACAGAAAGTACTACAGTATGCTAACTAATCGTAATTTAAATAGCTAGTTCCACAGTCAGTTAACTAATAGTAACATATAGCTAGTACCACAGTCAGATAACTAATAGTGACTTAGATAGCTAGTACCGCAGCCAGATAAATAATAGTCACTTAGATAGCTGGTATCGCAGTCAGATAACTAATAGTCAATTAGATTAGCTAGTACCACAGTCAGATAACTAATATTGACTTAAATAGCTAGTACCGCAGTCAGATAACTAATAGTGACTTCGATCTTAGATAGCTAGTACCGCAGCCAAATAACTTATAGTTACTTAGATATCTAGTACCACAGTCAAATAACTAATAGTGACTTCAATAGCTAGTACCATAGTCAGATAACTAATAGTAACATATAGTTAGCACTACAGTCAGATAACTAATAGTCACTTAGATAGCTAGTACAGCAGTCAGATAACTAATAGTGACTTCGATAGCTAGTACCTCCGGCAGATAAATAATAGTGACTTAGATAGTTAGTACCACAGCCTTATAAATAATAGTATCACAGTCAGATAACTAATAGTCACTTAGATAGCTAGTACTGCAGTCAAATAACTAATAGTTACTTAGATAGCTAGTACTTCAGCCAGATAAATAATAGTGACTTAGATAGCTAGTACTACATCAGATAACTAATAGTCACTTAGATAACTAGTGCCACAGTCAAATAACTAAAAGTGACTTACCGCATGTACTTGTGTATAAGTCGAGAAATTTTAGTTAAAAAAATCATTTAAAATAGCACAGTCGACTTATACACGAGTAATGCTAGTTTTGAAAGCAAGGGGGCGAGGGAGAGCAGACGCACAGACCCAGAGCTCTGCAGGACTCCCAATATACCGGTATAATAAAGGGGGGAAAAAAAAACAAGCCAAACATACAAAAGCCAGAAAACAGGCTCTCTTACCCAAAACCCAGCTGCAGAGCCGCTGTAGGAGCTCTGAACAGTCCACAAGTTGAAACGACCGCAGCTCCAAACAAGACCCGACTGTCAACCGCCAATCACCAAGGAGCCTCTCTGGGGAGCGAAGCAACAAGACGGGTGCAAGCGACAACCACCAGGAGAGGAAGGAGGAAACAGAA
>WMED01006564.1:2705-18357 GCA_019650415.1 Pipa parva
TTTTCCAAAGTGAGGCGAACACTACGCGCCTCACTTCGGAGCTTCCTGAATAACCCCCAATATATTCAATTGACTGCCCTTCTATATTCATAATATTTAAAACTGCCTTCTATTATTTTGGCTTTTTGGCCACATTCAATAGATACACGGGACTTATTCATCAAAGTAAGAATTCAACTGTCAAAGTGGATTCACACTCCTTATTCAATAAGCGGCAGAATTATGTAGCGAAGAAGCGAATGCCATCTGACGTGATTTATTGCATAGTGTTACATAGTCACTCAGACAGTAGAAGCCCTGTCATCAAACTCAAATTTACCACTTTGATCTGGTGAAGTAAAACTTGCAAATTTGACACAGTACGTCTGCTGAATACAATACAGCCATGGGGGGGAATTCAAGATATTCCGAAGTGAGGTGCGGAGTGTTCGCCTCACTTCGGACTGATAGAGATGCGTTCGCTGATGTCCTGCACGCGGACATCAGTGAGCGCATTAAAGGGTTTCCAGTCTCGGTGAGGCAACTCTTTTGCTCTCGCCGAGACTGGAATCCCTTTATTGCGCTCGCTGATGCCCGCGTGCAGGACATCAGCGAGCGCAGATCAGTCAGTCCGAAGTGAGGCGAAGACTCTGCACCTCACTTCGGACTATAGTGAATTCCCCCCATAGACTTTGACGCTTGGTGAATAGTGTAATTACCTGTGTACATACATTTAAAGTGATGGAGCTCTGTAAGTGTGTGACCACTGTAAGTGTTAAAATGTGTTTGTTTGTGTTTTTGTCCATTTAGTGAATATGTGAAGATCAAGAAGTGGCAAATGTGCACAAATTGTAACCTTTAAGCAACTGTTCAGAGTTTCATTATTAACTACTATAAACTATAAACTGTACCAATGCAGAAATATAGTTCCACTGCCACAATCTGGCACAGAATAGGGAATTGGTTTAATAGGAATTTTCTCCATCAAAAGTAATTTTATGGTCTAGCTAATTAATTTGAAATGCCTTATTAAGCAGCCTTGCCAATAATGGCCTCAGCACTAGTAGCAAGTGGACAATTTGCGTTATTATCTGATACGATCTTTAATATTGTTTTAATGTACTTTTTTACTGTGTCTCACATGACTAATTTTAAGTGTTTTTTTCATATTTTTGCATACTTACACGTAAGGTAAAAAAATTATAGGAGAGAATTTGAAAACATACAAACCTGAGTGGGCCTGCTATGCAAATGCAACTAAGAAGAAATCATGTAAAATATATGGCATCTGGTTGGATAAAAATATAATTATACTCTATAGCTGCTGATGTGCCAAAATATATAATGCAGCAGGCAAAAGAATTCATCAGTTCATAATAGATCTTCACATGTATGTATATCCTATAGCAGAAATGGCAAACCTATGGCACGCATGCCAGAGAGGGCACATGTGCCAATGCCAATGCTGCCTTCAGTGCAGGCCATGGACCTGATCTGACAGTTTTCAAGCCAGATCTGTGGCCTACACTGAAGGAGTGCTCGCTCGCTGGGGAGCTCTCCTTCCCTGACGCAGGTGTGCTCCTCCCCCAATGCAGATGTGATGACATCACCCATCTGCACCACACTTCGGGGGATGGTGCTGGTGAGTGAAGTCACCTGTTCAGCACTCAGTGCCAAAAATGTTCACCATCACTGTCCTATAGTATACAGGTTCTACCCGGGTCAGAAATGGGTATTGTTAGGGTATAATAAAGTGCAGGTTCCTTCATTGGAGAACTGTGAAGTCTTTCAAATATATAATCCACAATCAAGTAAAAGAAGAGATCTTGCAAACACAGCTGTGCTGAAACCCTTTATTGGGTAATAAAATTAATACACAACATGTTTCGGATAACCTGTCCTTTATCACACTTGATAAAGGGTAGAACACCCAAAACATGTTGTGTATTCACTTTATTACCCATTAAAGGGTTTCAGCACAGCTGAGTTTGCGAGGTCTCTTCTTTATCATGATTGTGTATTATACATGTATGTATTTGTATGTATATTTTTATTTATAAAGCGCCACAAGGTTACGCAACGCTGTACAATCCAACAATACAGTTATAATACAGACAAGTGTAGTGCATAACAAAGAACAAGTGAAGTAATTTACAAACATATAATCAAGTAAAATATGTCACTCTAAGTGCCAAACCATGACTGAAATAAGAGAATGGAGGTCCCTGCCCCATAGGGCTTACAATCTAAATAGGAGGAAGACTTACATAAACAGATGGTAAGCTCTTAGATTGTAAGCTCTACAGGGCAGATGTCCTAATTGCTTTGAAGGAGTAATGAGAAAGGATGTACTAGTTTTAACTAGGATTATAGTAAGATTTTTTCCTTCACAATTTTTTCACCAGTGACCCTAAATGAATGGTGCTGGTTTTGGTGTTGTCACAAACAGAGAGTGGACCCTCTATACCACCATGAGGTTTGATGTAGGTACACTGTGAAGTGCAGAGTGTAAGAGGCCCCTGGTCTTCACCTTTAACCTCCGCAAGGAGGTACTGGACTTTGCGGCAAGGGGTCCCCAGGTCATGACCACCAAGTGCACCCCTCAATAGATGGTAGCTGGTGAATAACGAGAACCCAGAATAGAGCACCGAGAATAGAAAGGAGCACTGTAACTTTATAGAGTTAGGGAAGGTCACTTTAATGGAGTATACACAGAGAGATTTACTAGAACGTAGGAAACAGTAGTGAAAGGATCAATAACACAAGTGAAAGGGAGCCTGTCAATAGCTGGAAGCCCAAGCAACCGAGCTTTTAAATCTCCCACTGCTCATTACCACAATGGGAGCACTTCCGACACTCACGACTGTCGCCGGCAACATATAAAAGCCAAACAGATGCGGCTCATGCCTGGGGAGGAGCTACCAGGAGCAGTCCGTAACAGGTGTCCAATCCAATTTTGCTGTATCAAAACTATCTTTGAGCACTTAACCTCCTTGTCTGCACTAAAATTCTATTGTTACAATGTATAAAGGTAGCAGCACTCCAGTGTATGCACTTCATATTGGCTGTGTTAATATAAAGGAAGTTGTAAACGGATAACAGCAGCAGCTCACTTAGGACCCTGACATAAATGAACAACCATACGTGAATATTACCTAGTCATTACATCTACTTTATTATAATAACTAACGCTAATTTAAACCCATGGTACACAAAACCTGACTCCCAAATATTGTTGAAAACAGTACATTTACATTGAAACGACTTCTACAAGGAAGTGTTATTACTATGACAATTTATAACATATTCACATAAATAAGAGTTATTGTCTTGTAAAAGTAATTATTGTTGCAAAAATTACCTCATCTTTTGTATCATGGGGATATTGCCAAATGAGTAATCTGTCTCCTGTGTCTCCATTCTTCCCATACAAACACACAGACAGATACAATCCATCTTTTTGACTAAGCAAGCCAGTAGAAAACACAGTTATGTCATATTTAACCACTGAATAGAAATAAGAACAGAAAAAAAATGTAAATAATTAAAAGAAATAATAGATGGAAAAAATGAACATATATATATTTGTAATGTAACTTTATTGAAATCTCAGTAAAACCCATTTTAGAATTGTGTTTGTGTATGGTGGTTATCATTGCATCATAATGGAGAGTGCATGTTACCCATGACAAATGAAACAGAATATTAATAGGAGCAAACCCTGTAGTAGCTCCCATTCAGTATGAGATGCAACTCCTGATGACTTCTAAAAACCTCTGGATAGTTAACCCTGATATAAGGAAATCAAATGAGATTATGAACCATACCTATATATAATAATAATATATAATTGTCTTACATAAAGGATATCAAGCACATGCAGCAAAACACAACTGTTTGTTATTTAACCTAACATATTCCAATCATACATTGTTGCTGCATGACTCATTTATAAGTTGTCACTGGAGAAATCACTGATGCCTCAACCTAACAGTAATGTTTAGGTGCAACCAATTGACACACGTTATCTCTCGATTATTAACAGCAAACATCAGTTGAATGCACCAGCTAAAATATATGAGAGATCACAGTAAAAAAAAAAAAATACAAAAATGAATAAAGAGTCAACCATTTGTAAAATAGATTTATAAAGCACACTTTATGGGCGAAATTTATTAAAGATGGAAAGACCGCTCTCGGTCTTTCCGAGTTTATCACACGAGATCTCTCGTTCCTGTGATGATTACTGCGTGAGTTTTTTTTTATCTCAATTTTTTTTACATTTTTCGATGGAAAGGTAGCCATACTTTACATTAGTAGTACTGCTACCTTTATATAAAAAAATCGAGATAAAAAACGCGATCAAAAAACGTGCTCAGTAATCTCATGGGAACAACGCGCGATCTCACTCAACAACCTTGGAAAGCCCGCTTTAATAAATTGTATGTATGTATGTATAATTTTATTTATAAAGCGCCACAAATTTACGCAGCGCTGTACAATTCAGCGAAACAAGTACAATACAGACAAGGGAAAAGTGCATTAAACAATACAAGTAAAATATTACAAGGGTACATCAAATTAAGCGCTAGTTTGTGATTGACACAAGAGGTTGGAGGTCCCTGCCCCAAGGAGCTTTCGCCCCTATAGATGTAGTGAAGAAATTTATATTTAAAAAAAAAGAAGTTATTATAACATAGCTTATCATATAAATATTCCTATTCTGTAAACTTACATTCTTAATTATGAGTAAAAATAACTATATTCATTGTTTTGGAAGAAAACAGTCTAAAATTCTTCATAGAAGATTACACACAGCACCATTATTTTTGACCTCTATTTTGTAATCCTTCATATGACTGAATAAACATTGGTCTAGAATTTAATTCATGCTTTATTTTCCCCCAGGTGTTAAGTGCAGCAATGCTCATTTCTAAGCTTTGCCTTTGTTCTTGGTCCATTGGGAGACAGGTTCCAGTACTTGGCTCCACTACATAATTATTTTTAATTTGAAATCAATAATGATTTAATTTTCTGAAGTAAGAAGCATTTTTCATATTCTTATTTTCATTGAACTGAAGTAAAATATAAATTGTAGCCTTGTAGGAAATTTGATTTAAAGAAACAGAGGAACTTGTAAAAGATATGGAATTTTCTACATTTAAGTGTGAATTGTTAATAGGCAACGTTGCAAGAGTCAAGCGAGGCACTCCTAATTCCTACATCTGGTTGGAAGAACTTTAATGTCAGTCATCCTTTTAGCCCTGCCCAACCCAACATGAAATTCAAGTGGGGCATTCGGAGCTGAAAAGAATCAGGGAGTTTGCTTCTTTTACTACAGTCTTAGCTGAATGCTTTTAGCATTCAGCTAAGGCAACTCCCTGCTTCCTAAAAAAAAAAAAAAAAAAAAAAAAAAAAAGTGTTAAATGGACCTGACAGGTCCATTTTATATAATGATAAAAATCCCTTTGTGCTTATAAAATGTTCATGTTGCTGTTGACATTTTACAGTTCTTGTATTATTTAGGACAGACTTGTGTACTTGCTGCGATTTATCAAAACTATACACCTGTAACTTAAAAGAAATGCAACACGGTTGTGCTAAAACTTTTTCAACAAATTTGTTTCAGTATATGCAGAATGTGCTTGACAGATATGGATATATTTGCACAAGACAAACTCTTTGTGGATTCAGAGACTTTCATGTTTGTCAGGGATTTGAAATCAATATATTTCATCAAAGCACCGAACAGCACTCACTGCCATCAGTTGATCTCAGGGTTTATGAAAGTTTCATAGGCTGAGCAGTGACAGCTTTCCATTATACGTTTGTGCCACACACATTGATCTGTATCTTGTGCTTAGCTTCTGCTCTCTTACTGTTTTGATATAATATCCTGACACAGAAGAACAGGGTGATCCATTGAATTATGTCTTTTAGTAATCAGTCTTACTGTTTCTCGTGCCTTTTAATCAACAGCTGAAGCTTTGGTTATGAACTGTGCATGAGTGACAAAACAGTTTCTCCAGTTTTATCTGTACTTGCATTATTTTATTTTGTAGAATGAAATCATTCACACTGGTCTTTCTATGTGACAAAACACAGTCTAAAAAAAAAATCTTACATTAATATATTAAAAATAAACAGGATAAGTGTTACTGCAGTGCAGAGGAGATTTCTGTTTAAAAAACATGTTTGGATCCTATTAAAACGAGTGTAGGGAGCCTTTTGACATTGATCTCCAAGAATTCAGTTAGCCTTAATTAAATGGATTATAAAGATATCATGTCTTTTAATCAACAGCAGAAGCTTTGGTTATAAACTGTGCGTATTTGTATTTTTTTTTTTTTTATAATCATATTTGTAGAATTGTTTTGATGAACCTTGTTTCCCAAATAGAATATTTATTTAACCAATTTTATTCTAGATATTACAAACTTTCAGTGGTATCTAAGCATGGTTACATGTACAACCAGAAAATAGAGTAGGGGCTGTCAAACTGTCGGTCTCCAGTTTTTTTAACTTGCATCTTCCAGATTCACTTTAGATTTGTAATTTCTAATGTATTCATATAATAAAGGAACAATAGCATAACAATCTTTTTTTAAATATGCGAGCTGTCTAATCTACATACCAGAAAGGCAAGAGCTCAGTGGCCATTCCACGGGAATTTCAATCCATCTGTCTTCATGAAAGGTAAAAGGTTGTGTCTTGTTCCAACATAGAAATTCATCCAGTGTTTTTGTGTTTTGCATTTTTAAATAAAAGAAAGATAATGTTCCTCTGTCCATCTTGTTTTCAAGGCCAAGTCTTATTTTATATAATTCTCCCAAATCATTCACAAGATTTAGCTAAGGAAAGTGGAATTGTATTATTGCAACTTGTTTTACATTTAAATGTAATTTACAGTGTTTCAAGATATAAATGCAATAAAATCCAATACTTTTTCCTCACAAAATAATAAAATATATTTTTTTTCTTCCCCATGAATCATATTATTACATAATAAACGCCTAAAAATGTGAAGTAGTTTTCTGGTTATTAAGTACATTGATTTTCTTAACTCTCAAAAGCCTTTATTTTATAACTGTAAAATAAACAATATAATGCTCATTTCACCCAGAGAGAGAGAGATGCACAAAACATGCTGTAAATAGCAAGATAGCCTAGGATAAAATAATCTTAAATAATAAACAGACTTTTATAGTTCAGGAAGAAAGCACAAATTAAAACAGAAAAGAAAAATGTAAACACGTTTTACAATTACTGTTCCAAAAGGGAGCCATAAATATGCAGTATCCACCTCCGAGAGGAAGGGCATGTAAGTGTATCATGTATTTCTATGTTATATTAATTGAGTAGCAATCTCTCAGCTGGTGAGTCTCAGCATTTTACTGCTGATGTCATAGGCAGCTTGGTAGTAACTGGGCTACTGTAATGTCAGTTGTATTATACAAGCCAGTAAATATATTATTATTTACATGTCTGTGTTAGCTAATAAGGATTGCTATACCAATATTTTCTAACTCTGCTTCTGCTTTGTGCTCCCATGTTGTGGGTGGAATAAAGCTTTTATGAATATATTCCTTATTATTCATGTCTGTGTTAGCAGATTACCTGGACCACATGATTAAATAGTTATACATTAGCTTTGAACCTTAGGAAGCTATCTTCAAATCTGATCCATTGTGCATTTAAACTACATCATTTATTAATCAGACTGGAATCCCATTTCTAGAGCTTGAACAATTATCAACCAAAAAAAAAAAAAACGCTATTGTTACTTTAGTTCAAATGGCATAGTTTAAGGCAACAGCTACAGCTACAGTTGCTAAAAAAGGAACAAGACTGATACCATCATTTAATACACCTAGCAGCTGCAACTTTTAAAGCACTGTTGAACTAATAAAGTTGCATTGATATTGAACAGTTCTGTTTAGTCGCAGCAATTTTATTGTTTTTGAGCATCCATCATCTCCTATTGTTCACATTTAGTAAATTGCATAGTTGCAGCAACTGAAAAGGACTAAAATAACACCAAAACAAGAGTAAACTGCCCTTTCTCTACAAAATTGTAGCAGTAGTTTGTTTTTTTTTACTGCTTCTTAGTAACAGCTACTCTATTATTTGGTGATGTTTTAAAACATTCAGAAAATGTTGAGGTATAAAAAGCCTTTTTCCCTGCAATTATACAAACAATTATTATCTAATGTACAGTATTCTTCTGTAAAAGCTTTTTTCATTATTATTGGCTATACCACTATGATATTAACCCGTGTAGAACAAAATGGGGACATGGAAGCATTTTCACAAAAGTGCAAATATGAAAGTCAAAGTGAATTCGCACCACTTTGTGTCACTTCCCCCAACAGACGTGAATTCGCTACTGCTACTGTAGATTCCCTCGCTGAAGAAACAAACAGCTCCGGACGCTATTTTATGCAGTGTGGCGTAGTCATTTGGACAGTAACGGACATGTAGTGATGTGAATTTGATCAAGAGAAGTGAAGTGATGTCATCTTTACAATGTTGCATTAACTGTATCAAGTAAATACTAATTCCTTTTCTTAGTCACCATATTCCTAGTTTATGTTGTCACTTGGGCGCTATATTTTCTTTGTTATTTGAGTGAACAATTGACTAACGTCACATAGGAGCACTGCTATCAACCCCCTACTTTGTCACTTTGATCCAGCAATGTCAAAAAGGCTAACACAGAGCACTATACCTTATCGAGTTTGCCAAGTAGTTTAAACTGATCTTGCAGCTGGTCTGTTCAACAGCATTTCTACATCTATTTGAATCAGCCTCAATGGCCCTTTTTGGGAATACTGGAAATCTAATGCTGTAAGTTCCAGTATCCTTGTAGTGGCAGAAGACTCCATCCTAAGAGGATTTCTTATGCTCCCAATAATGTAGGTCATTGCATATGACAGGGTATTATTAAAAATCTGACAGCTTTATGCACCATATAATTTCTTTCTATACTCTGGCTTTTCATACTAGGGCAAATTTATTGATTGCTTGGAACATGCTTTTGATGCATATTAATGCATAGCAATGCCCCACATTGTTTAACTTGCAGAGGCATCCTTTATATAGATCAATGCAATAGCACAATTAACTAGAGTTAAATTGATTGCTCTATGCTTTGAAAGTCTGCGGAGAATGCGTTTAAAATTTGCATTGTCACCACTCAGTTACATATATACATGTCAATTTGTAGACTGGATATTATTGTGTACACTATTAGCTATCATATGTATAGAGACAGAGAAGATAAATCCCACAGTACCACAAGTAAGGGAAGACATTCCCTTTAAATTGCCACAATTACCCATTAATATGTAAAACTGTTAAGAAACATTTTTTTTTCCTGAACAAAGAAATATATCAGATAAAAGCAGGATCCATTTACTTGTTTGATGAAAAGTTTCTACAATTTGTTTGAACTAATTCTAATATTGTTATGTTTATTACTCACTCTGAGAAATTATATGGATTATGCATGAATATTTATAGAACACAAATAGAAATAATAGTAACAGTACCTTGTATGTATGCATGCCATTAACACGAGAAGCATTTTTACTTTCCAGAATAATAGAGCTAGACTTTCCCTTTTTACCATAAAGGACAGTAATTAAGTTATAATCCAGAGGTTCTGTAATTCCGTTTTCCTTATTGAAAGCGTTTAGATAAAGGTTCCAATCTCCATCTGAATAAAATTCAGCAATTCGATTTGATGTGATTAATTGTTCTAAAACTGTATCAAATACATTTTAACACAACAGAATGTAACAGTAATTCCTTTTGCAGAATATCATGGCAAATCCAAGCAATACATTTTATGGAGAAAACAATGAGCTTGAAAAAGGACATTCCTTTAGTACTGTATATATTACTTCCACTTGTAGAAAAGGTCTCTTGGATAGAGAGGATGTTTCTGGGTAATCTGCACTTTCCCTGCTAAGCAGAACAGTAAACTACTCCTGGCTTCAGATTCCACGACTGTTGTAAAGTATAATATTTCACTGAGGCATTACATGCTTCCTTGAGTTTTTTCTGTTTATTAGCTCTGACCTTTAAGGTTGGGGCCAGACTAGCGCATTTGTGCGCTGTGCTTTTAGAAAAGTGCACCCAAAAATATGCTGGCTAATGTAGGCCGGCATATCTCTATTGCACTTACCTGATGCAGTGTGACTGCTCCTTCAGCGTTTCCAGCTCCTTCTACATCATTAAATTCTTTGCATCACGTCTGTATGCTTCCTAGAAATGTGGCACACAGCGTCCCGACGGCATTCTAGTGCACAGTCACGCTAGTGTGACTGGATCAGGTAAGTATAATAGGGATTTGCGGAGTGCCTTTTTTTACTTTTAGCACAGTGCAGAAACACGTAGTATGAACCTGGCCTTAAGGAAGGTTCCCTCAACAACACTTTCACTCACACTGTTGTGTAGGATCACTCAAATGCTGGTGCTGTCTTTATCATGCAGCAATCAGCAAGTTTCTTAAGCATTCAGTGTTTATTCACACTATTAATTTAAAACATGGCCATTCTTGGCAAAGCAAAAGTCAGTTTAAGCAAAACATTCAGAATTTAAATCCCTAGGCACAAAACAAATAGCCAAACAATATCCCTCTGGTAGTTTTCACTGCCACATATACAGCTCTGGTTAAGTACCAGAACATCTTCCCCTTTCCTGGGTTACCTCTTTGAGTTCTTTGTTTATATTGCAAATACTTTCCTAGGGCAGAAACTTTTCTATAGATCCTGACTTTTCTCTCAAGGATTTTTACAGCATTAGCCAGTGTAGCTACCCTTCACCTTTCATCTTCCACCTACCATCTTCCACCTTCACCAACCACACAGGCTCCCAGCAGCCTTTTTAAATCAGGCTCTAGCCTGCACCTGGGGTAATTTGCAATACCTGAGCTGAATTCCAGTAGTAGATTTTTACAATTGGGGCAAAATACCTGCTCTCAAACACTACTCCCTCACAGTGTGTAATCATACTACCTTTGTAGAAAACATTTAAGTGTATTTTGCTGCATAGCCATACTAAGATTTATTGTGATCTGTTAATTTCAATGTCCATGCTCACTTTATGTAAAATTTCATTTCTACCTAACTTAAATTATGCTCGACTATTCCTGCACATTCCATGCAAATGTGGATTGTTCCCTGGGCCAACTAGATTTCGTTTTGGAACAATATTGAGCTGGACAAACAACATTTTGATTGCTTAAAATGACTTATTGTTCCCTCACACGCAGTACAATTATCAAACATTTGATCAACCAGACTGCAGCGACTGCACCCAGCATTCAAAGAGATGATTTTTTTTCTGTTAATTAAGCCTTAGCTGGTCCGTATATGACAAAGCTTGTACCTCTATTTTGCTGGAACAATTGCACAGTCCCTAATGAAAGGATTTTAGATTCTATTGATATTACTCATTTATTAATTTTCTTTTCATAATTGGGGGCCTATTGCAAAGGTTTATCTATATATCTTTATATCATAATGTACCACATCTTACTTATTCTTTCCCTGTTTACTACATACATTGTCTCCATTCAGAGGATCTGAACAACATAAATGTAAACATCGGAAACACAACAATAAACAGTCTTCTTTCATTGACGTTTTGAACTAGATACTGGAGTGTATAATCCATAGCAGCTCACCCCTCCTTTTCTGATCACTGACATGAAGACTAGAGATATTTCATCCAATTCTTATTACATAGACAAGTTCATTGCTAGAATGAGCAATTCTACACTTACAGTGAAACAAATGTTAACATAATGGGATGCTCCCTTTGCATTACATGTACATATAATACTTTAAATATAATTAGATCTTTTATCCCTGTTCATTGCTACTTTCTACATGAACATCTCCCATGGTTGACTAATTTTTCTTTGAGGCATTCTGAGACGTGTGTGATTTCTGCATATGCCAGTGCTTAATCACCAGACAATGAAGAATATTGTGTTGTTGTGTGGTAATGTCTAAGCAATACAGGTATATACAATAGCAAACTGCATGTTCTGGGTACCTCTGCTGCTACCCTGTGTTAACACCTTTAACACCTTTAAGCCTATGTTGCATTATGGTATTTGTAGGCATTCACACTACTCTGCTGTTACTGTATTATTGTGTCATTCAAATAGACGCTTAAAGGTGAATAACTATGCTATCTACATAATGTTGTGTACTATGCAAGAATTAACCACAATGCAGAAAACAATGATCTTTGCTGAATATGCACAGTTGTTGGATTGTCTCAACATCACACACATCTATGGGACTATTCACACTTTAATGAATATACTCTTAGGAGCCAACACTTATTCTTTACCAGATGTCATTGGAATACTTGTATGTAGTAATCCTTCTGTACTGGTTTCCTCTGCTGTTTCTGTTGGAAATAAGATAGAAAAAAATCACCATAAAATATAACCAAAAGCCCTATCTCACCATATTTGAAGTCTTCTAAAACTGCTCTGCAGACTACATGGGTATATTTATCAAATTTTAATCATGTAAATTCTACCTTTTTTACTGCAATAACTAGTTGTTTTTCTTAAAGTTAATATGTTTGCCCATGGCCCCTTTAATTAAAGTAAGTGTGAGTGAAAAATAGTTTTTTTCACTATATTTACAGCCTTTCCTGTTGTTGCATTATGGTTGCCGTTTTCACCTTTACCTGCTTCAACTAAAGGGACCTCAGGTGAAATTGTAAAGGAAAACAGAGCGATGGGAAAGATTACATAATTATGTAATAAAAAAAAAACAGAAACATTTTCATTACTAAACATTGATAAAAAGACCCATTTGCTTTTTTACAGCTCAGGGAGGAAACTTTCGAAAAATCTTTTGTTTATCATTATAAAATGACTTTTGTTTTGTTTAAACATATCTGAAATGGCTGGCTGGTGTCAACAAATGTGAATGCACAGAACTAAAACAGCAGATTGTCCCAGTAATCTGGTCTGAACCCTTCTGAGATGGGAAAATATTAGAATATTATATAACCTATATTAGATTATAGAACAGGAGAGGTCTCATCATGGACCAGAAGTTTGCAGCTTTCACGCATCATGATGAACACTTGTAAAATTGAGGAGTTACTGAAAAAGACAGTTTAGGCACCAACAGTTTTAGATTTGTCATTGTTAGATAAATGTTTTTTTTTTTTACTATAAATTATTTACGGATTTCAACAATTTTCAATTTCAACCAGTTTCTCTGTCTCCCTGCCACCTACAGTATTTCTTCTTCAGCAATGTAGTTTGAATTCTTAGGTCAGGAATTTTAATGAACAACTTAAGAATTCTAAATAATTAATTGGAATTTTGCAGGTGTGCAACCTCACAGAACTGCTTGCCCTCCTACCTCTTTCTTACAGTATTGTTTTGCAGAATTGGGGACCAAGTTAGCAGCATAAGATTCCACAGAAAGCAAGTGTAAATCCAAAACTGCTGAAAATAAGTAAATGCAAAAATAAGACATTTAACAGTGGCAATAAGATGGGTGAATAACTGTTGCGACTGGACTATTCCTTTAAGGTTCCAGGGAGACAGAGTTAAAGGATAGAATTCTTCTGTTGTTTTGTGTCTAAAAACAAATAAGCAATAATTATTCCATCATCTCTGTCCTCAAAGAGACTGAAGACAAAAATAAAACTGCAGGGAGGTGGGAAGAACACTGCAGTTTATAAAAATAACCCCCTTCAAGCAATCATGCCCATTTTACATCTACCCATATAGTACTCTTTATAAAGTGGTTTCAAAATAGATTTCGTACCGACCTGTCTGTTGGAGAGTCATAGACATCATTTTTTCATTTTCTTGCTTCCACTCCTGAACCATAAAAATGTATTTTTTCTTTATGAACACTCCTTCCACAACTGTCACTTTCTTCAGTTGTAAATCAGTTGGCTTATCTACCTCGATTGTCATTTGTTGTATTACACCAATATCAACAGCTTCCAGTTTAAATCCAGGTGCCTGAATATATGTTCAGTAGATGACATATAACATTACAGTTACAACACAAAACAGACAGATCATTTTTTTCTGTTAATAAAATATGATTTGATATCTCTAATAACATTTGCATTTTACTGGTATATGTTCACTCTCAATACAAACATGCGTATAGGTTATTTCAATATTTAAGCCTTTCTTTAGATATTTTCACTCCAACTGAAACAAAATAGCACAATTAGGGATTGCAAAGCAATATTTTTTATTTTATTATTTATTTATTCATTTTTTATATAGCGCTACTATATTACGCAGCGCTTTACAGAGATTCATCGTTCACTTCAGTCCCTGCCCTGTGGAGCTTACAATCTAGTTTCCTTATTTAGTCACACACACAGATGTATGTTTACACCAATAAAATCATAATCATAAATTAAATATTTTAATTGTTTTAAACCTTTCTAAAGTTTGGTGTAATGTTTTCACAACTGAGCTCAAAAAGAGGTCTGGGAGATGTAAAAAGACAATATTTGATATGTTATACTCCCTAGTTAGATACAGTGTATATTTATTAATGCCCACCAGTTCTGACCTCCAAAGCTGGATGTTTGAAAGCAAATATAAAGGGACAAACCTTTTTTTAATAACAGCGCCCCTTTAATAACTGATGTGTTACATTTGACTGGAGATTCAGCTCCTATTGTTGAACAACAGAAAATCATCCTTCTGGAACAGATATTTGGAGTGATATTTCTTCCAGTACAGATAATCTAAATGAATTTAACTATACTGGGTATGAGCTAGCTAGTGTTGAGCGATGATGGAAATAATCGTCATTGGACTGATTATCAATTTTTGAAATAATCAAATAGATAATTGATAGATGACGATTATTGCCGATAACGATTATGACTATTTAACTCATAGCCAGCAAGAATGCAGCTACAATTTAGAACCCAATTATTTCCCTACGGAAGTAATTAGGTATAACCCCCAACTCTAAACCCACTTACAGTGAAATGCATTCCTTAACAATATACCATGCCACAGTCTTAAACTTCTTAGGCAGTCACTGCACCAGAACATAATCACATAAAGGGGCTAGGCTGCTGAAAAAAGATAATTGTGTGGCTTTGTGTGATTATTCTGTTGTTACAGCTGTCCACTGCACTCAGAGACATCCTATTGAATGTCCCTGCAACCATAACCAGCAAAAGTGCAAGGCTTGGTTATGGTTTTAAACCCAGTTATTTCCATATAGAAGTAACTAGGTAAGCCAAGCTCTAAATTAGATCTTTGCCAAAAGGCCAAGAACTAAACCCACTTACAGTGATAATCACTAGAGGGAGCAGGGGCTGCCTTTCCAGCACCTTAAAAACTCAGGTAGCCTATAAAGTCATGTATTATTATGCTTAGGGAGAGTAAAAATGAAAGACAAGAGAGTATAGGTGATACCTTTTATTGGGTAACAGAATAAATTATAAATGCAAGCATCATCAGTCAATAAGATGAAACTGCAACAATTTTATACAGGAGAGTAAAAAACTACTCACAAAGAGAGTGATTCTGGGAATCAGTAATAATTTAAATACAGTTTATATTCTATTTCTCGCAAACAGGTGGCACTGTGTAATTCTGTAAATTTGTGGATAAGTACTAATTTGAATAATATAA
>WMED01006565.1:0-18356 GCA_019650415.1 Pipa parva
GGATTACAAGGGAAAAGTATACAGGGATTACAAGGGAAAAGTATACAGGGATTACAAGGGCAGTGAAAGGTAATAATGTAATTTCAAGACCCAATAGTGTACTGCACAGACACATAAAAAACACATAAACATATAAAATATACTGAGTATTTAAAAAAGTACAATACATGAGCAAAAAATTTATCTTATGAAAAATGTAATGTTTACTTTAAAAAAAATAGCAAACCTTATCCATTAACATCTTCTGAATACAAAATAATTATTCTACAACAACGATTCTTTCCATAAACTAAAACAAGAGCTTCTTCTAAGTTAAATGTTAACCAATAATGAGTCTGTGTTCGCAGTGTTTGGCTCTGTGTGCTTTGGGGCTGAAATGTCATATTATAAATAAAAGAAGTCCAAGGTTTGTGCAACTCGGACGTGGGTCTATCTGAGGTATTGGTAAGTTCCTGTTTCTGTGTTTTATGCAGAATATCAATTTGCGTACATAAATAAACATAATTTAAGTTAGATAACGCTGCACAGTTCCAGTTGCTGCAGAATGATAACATTTATCCCAATTCCCAAAGAATAATATGATACAAAGAGGTGGACTTTGGTAATCCATTCACTCTATGTGATCACAATGTTACAACTTCATTACCTTACTTTTACAGCTTATCACTGACATCCCTATACATTTCTAAGTACTCATATTTGAGTTGTGTGTGCAGTGCATAGCCCCAAATTACACTTGTGATTTGCTAGATTTGATTTCTTATTTATAGAAAGTTATATATATATATATATATATATATATATATATATATATATATATATAAATTTATGTTATCACGGTGAAGTACACGGTAAATGTATCAATATTGATATCGCTTAACTCTATATACATAGAATTGATGCATTTAACTGTAAATTTCAATGTAAGTTAACTTTTCAATATTGATATACATATGGATGCAGCTATTGCTGCAGCACTAACAATCCCTACACTGGGGGTCCACAGGAACCCCACACCTCCTCCATCCACCCTATCATCACTCCCCTATCCTCCCTATCTCTCCCATCTAGCACTAATAATCATTAACTGGTTAAGTGGTTAACTGATTTCAAACACAATTATTTCCAGAGAGCTATTGTAACATTAGCACTATGGAAATAATTAGTATAAACTACACCATCTAGTATGGGTCCCTGGGACCCCCACACGTCCCAGTATCACACCCCAGTTAGCACTAAGCTAGGTGGGGAGATTGATAAGTGCAGAAAATGGCTCCATAGGAACCACTTCTCTCGCTCCTGCTCCTTTGTGTCCCTTTGGATAAGCGGGCATGTAGTATTAAAAAAAGAAGGGGTCCCTGGGATCCCTATCCCCCAACCCACTCTCAGCACTAGGTTGTGTGGTCACTACTGGGAGGAGGATCCGCTGGACCCCCTTCCCCCTACCCCAGTAACCAAGTGGAAAGGGGGGTATCCAGGGCCAGTTCTAGCGCTGGGCCATGTGGGTGACTGCCCAGGGCGGAATCTATTTGAGGGTCCCTGTCGCCCACATCGCCCACCGCAAACTTACCTCCTCCAGCATTCCAGCGATGCTCCTCCTCTGAGCGCCGCTCCACAATGAGGTTGCATTCCACTTACCTCATTGTGGAGCGGCATTCAGAGGAGGAGCATCGCTGGAACATTGGAGGAGGTAAGTTGGGGACGCCTGACGAGTGTGCGCCCGGGGGTGTGTGTGTGCTGGGTGAGGGGAGGATGCGTGTGGGGGGTGGTCTGGGGGGTGTGTGCGTGGGGAGGGCGTTGAGGGGTGGTTCAGCCAGGGCACCCATAGGGGCAGAGCCACCTCTGGGGGTATCAACCTTAACCAATGGGATCAGGACTGACCCCCACACCCTCACCCCCCTTTCAAAAATGGGGCAGGGGTCCCTCAACTTGAGGGGTTCAATTGCTGACCCCCTCCCATGGCTCCCAACCCCATCAGTGCTATGGGGTTGGGGCCCTATCCTAATTATAGCCCTACCTAAGTCCTTCAACCCCTACTTAACTAGGGGTGAGAGGTCTGAGGTAGGACCCACACCCCTAAGTAGTGGGGTATGGTCCATCACATCACCTGTAAAAAAAATAAATAAAAAATATATATATATATATACAAAAACAGACAAAAACATAATACTAAACTATAACAAACCATACAAATAATTCAAAACAATAATTAATTAACCAATTAGCAACAAATATAAACCCAAGCGCTAATTGATTAATTAATAAGAAATACAACCAATTACAAGAACCCAACAATAACAAATGAATAACCAATCAATAAAAACACTAACAATTACCATAAAACTGCAACCAATAACAAACCAATAATCACAAACTAATAACCAATCCATAAAATTCCAACAATAACAAACCAACAATCAATAAAAAAATACAAGCAACCAACTTAAAACAATCAATTAATAATAACATTATCAATAAAAGAGCTAACTAATCAATCTACTCACTGCTCCTGAAGTCTTCTCTTCTGGCCCATGAAGTAGTCCTAGATGGGCCTATCTCCACTTGATGCCCTCACTCCTCATCTTGATCCGCAGTCTTAGGGGGGAATTCACTATCCTCCGAAGTGTGGTGCGTAGTGTTCGCCTCACTTCGGAATGACTGAGATGTGCATGCTGATGTCCTGTGCGTGGACATCAGCATGCGCATTAAAGGGATTCCCGTCTCGGCGAGGCAACTCTTATGCTCTCGCCGAGACGGGAATCCCTTTAATGTGCATGCTGATATCCGCGCACAGGACATCAGCATGCACATCTCAGTCATACTGAAGTGAGGCGAAGACTACGCACCTCACTTCAGAGGATAGTGAATTCCCCCCCTTAGTCTGTCATAATTTAAGTGTTAGGGAGTCTTCTGTTCTTCATCTGTATCCACCACTACAGAAAACAACAAACTCAGGAAAAGGCTTGGGTTATGAAAGGCCTGCCTGAGAGGAGCTTTTTATACCCTAAGCCTCTTTCTGATTGGCTATTTACTAAACTTTTCTTGCTTACTAAAAATGCCATAACCACAAAACAGCAAATAATTTTATCATTTAAAGGGTAACAGATTTTTTTAGCCACTGAGTAAGAACAGATTATAATTACTATAGTATAGTGCTTGAAAAAAAATAATTTGGAATAAAAAAATTAAGCCTCAGATTAAAAAGTTGAATCAAAACATAAAAATAAAGACCAAATGAATAAAATGTTCAACATGCTAAAATTAGGGACCCACATAGAAAAGCATTGCAAAATGTGCCCCTGTCAACAGAGCAATATTTATCGATAACAATGTATTCTGATGGGCAAACATTTTTCATCATCCTTTATAAATCAGGGAAATCAAAAAGTACTGGGAAATGAACTGAAATGAATTGACAGCAAAACAGGGTGAGAATAATTGATATGGCAGAAATGGTCTTTGTAAATATGTCCCATATATGAGTTCCATTTCCACAGTTTCCAAGGATGTGGTACAACTGTAGAAGGGGTGCTACTGAATATGCTTAGACTGCTTATACAGGAAGCATTGGCTATGTGATACTTTTATATATACGTACCAAAATGACTGCTCTATCCCTGTAAGCGTTGATACCTCTTCAATGCAACTAGTAAAAAAGCCGGGTGCTCAGGAGCAGGAATGAACTCGAATCCAACACAGCAGCAGCAAAATACACAATCTCTGGCACTCCATGAGATAAAAACTCATATACTTTATTCGATATGCTTAAAATCCAGGTACATAATTGGTGAGGATAAAAGTCAGGATAGCACCTTACGCGTTTCACACCTAGGGCGCTTAGTCCTAGTACTACGACTAAGCGCCCCAGGCACGAAACGGGTAAGGTGCTATCCTGACTTTTATCCTCACCAATTATGTACCTGGATTTTAAGCAGTTTTCATCTCATGGGGCGAAATTTACTAAGGGCGGATTTAATCCGCCCGAAGTTAATTTCTGACCGCACGTGCGGTATTCCGATCGATTTGCGATCGCACGATCACAATTGCACTCGATTTGCGATCGCATGATCACAATTGCGCTCAATTTGCGATCGCACGATCACAATTGCGCTCGATTTGCGATCGCAAATCAATCGGAATACCGCACGTGCGGTCAGAAATTTACTTCGGGCGATCATTTCACCCTTAGCAAATTTCGCCCATGGAGTGCCAGAGATTGTGTATTTTGCATACTTTAATATATAAAATGTGGTTTCTTTACTGTTATTTCCACTGGTGGGATTTGTATTGTTGCTAAGAATATTTAATATTCATTGTGCAAAATCATTTAAATGATTCATAGAAGTTAGGATGTAACTATAACTAAGCCTAAGTATTTTTTTTTTACAGTTACAAGACTAACTAGGCTGATCAGTCATGTCTGATAAACTGGATTTCATATCAAGAAGATCACCCATTGTGTGCACAGGCGGGTGCATAGCATCTAGTCAGGCTCTTGCAACAGATATTGGCCTGGGTAATATTTCTTATAAAATGGCTGTTAAAATCATATCAGGGGAATTCACGGACTGGGGAAATTGTTTAAAGAGGCTTAGTAACCCATAGCTACCAATCAGAAGTTATCATTCACTGTTATAGGGGCGCTAGAATTGTGAAAACCAACATATAATTGGTTGCTGAGGGTTACTATACTTCCTTAAAATTATTCTACCTGGTGAAATCCCATGTAGATCACAGTAGTTTATTTAACTTTATATTTGTGGTCCTTAGAGTACAGGCAGCTGAACCACACCTGTACTCTTCTTCTCTTTGAGATATATGTGATATTGCACCAAATTAATAGTAACTGAACTCGCCTGAACACAGTTAGTAAACCAGATGCCATGGGCTCATAGCTCAGAGACTTCAGCAAAAGTCAGTTAAATAGAAATTGAACCAAATCTGGAAGAAATGGTTTATAATATGAAATGTTTGTTCATCTGTGAGAACTGCTCTCAGTGAAGGGAGTACCTGCTGGTACATTTTTACTACTTTAGTACTGAAGACAGATACACAGAAACGTTCCCTCTATATCAGGGGTGGGCAATTATTCAGAGGGGGTCGCGGTCTCAACAAGGTTGAGAACCGCTGCTGCAGAGTCTACAATTCTGAATGGGTGGGCCGCGACCCCCTCTGACGTCATCGCGCCGCGTGCCACGTGGTGATGTTCGGCCAAAACGTCATCACGCCGCGCGTCACGTGATGACGTTGCGGCTGAAACGTTATCACGTCGTGCGTCGCGTGATGACGTTTACGGCCGACGTCACCCGCAGGAACCCTTATAAGAAGGGTTCCTGCGGGTGCTTCCGGGAGTCGGCACGGTTCTCGACCCCAGTGGGACGGCCTCGCGACCCCCGCTGGGGTCGTGACCCACAGGTTGTGAACCGCTGCTCTACAGCAATATATGAGGAGGAGGCACCGGGGAGTATGAGGGGCGGGCACCGGGTCAGAAGATAATGTGGGAAGAAGAGACAAGAGGTGGGCCGGATGGGGCCCCACGCTTCATACCTATGGACTAATGGCCAAATTAACCCTCTCCCACAGTTTATCCTGTACTGCAATTTGATGTATTGTTTAACTACATTGCTTTAATTCACATTTTTACAGCTGGTCGACACTCCAAATGGGTGTCGAACAGATAACATCTGTACCAGTTTGTGACTTTGTAGTTTTGTGATGTTGTTTCACTGATAATATCTCACTATATAGCATTAGTCTTTTTGGCTTTGTTGTTGGATTGATTGGAATTTATTGCTTTGTTCCAGTCTGTGATTTTTTTGATGTCAGGATGTCAAACTGATAACATTTAGCCATTATGTACCAGTTTCTGTATAAAATTGTCATTCTCAGTTCCATATTTTTGCCTGATGAAGAGGTCTTAGGAGCCTCGAAAGCTTGCATTTACCATCTATTTCGTTAGTCAATAAAAGGTGTCACCATACTCTCTTGTCTTTGCATAAATCTATGGCTAACACGGTGCACAACTCTAATGGTCCAAGTTTTACACACTGCCCATTTTATATTTCACATATAATAACCAACAAATAGCTGCTACATTTCACATCTTTGTTTGTCCCCTAAACCTTATATAATAACATATGATAAATACCAAATATTACAGTTTGGTATTTATTATTGTATAATATTTATTAACCTATACCCGTTTTAACTGTTTGTTACTGAATCATTATTTAACCTAATTTCAGATACCTAGTTTTGTCTGCAGTACCATTTATACACCTCCTTCCATTCTCTGAATATTAGCTAAACAGCTCCATGTTTTTTTCCATACATTTTATTGAGACCATTGAAAAACCCATAGTACCTATGTTTTAATTTGATGATATAATTCAAATTGAGTTTATCTAGGACTGGGATTATTTTCTCATGCCATTAGCTTATTAATCATGTTGTGGGGGTCAGCTCATGGTACTGTGGGTCAGTAGCTCTTGTAGCTTGTACCCTAGTACTGTATGAAATGTTACAAATGTTCTGACATGCAGCACATCAGAAATATTTATGTTACTGAGGGGTATCTGCTATTTCAGAGGAGTTATTGCTGAGTATATCCAAATATACAGTAGCCATATGAGCCTAACAGTCCATTAAGATGAAGCTGTTACCTCTGTATCTACATATTTTATAGAACTAGAGGCACTGCAAATGCTCAGTGTACCATGCTTTCCTGTAGGCGTGTACTGCTTAGGGTCTGATACAAATACATTAAACAGTCAATAAGTGTCTCATTTTCTTTAAATCAGACTGAAGAACTTCTCCTGTACTTTAAAGTTTTCCCTCCCCTTTATATAGAAATGAACACTGCATTTGCTCTCAGTTTTTTAATTGTAAATCTTACTTTTATTTTTATGTTGATTTTCTGTATTAGTTGGACTTCGATATTTCCGCACAAAAATGCTTTTACTTAAAAAAGGCTTAGTTAAATAAGAGATACAGATTTATTTGAAAATGGAATTCAGTAATTATTTACAATGCAAACTACATTTTAATATATGCTAATAGGTTTTCATAGCAGAAGGGGGGAGCATGCAGAAATCAAGGCATTCAGCAGTGTTCTTGCCTTTTGTTTTTATTCTAACTTTAGTTTTCCAGTAGGTCTGTGAATATTTACTATGAAGCTGAAGGTTTCCTCATTGGTATACTCATTACTACTGTGTGCGCAGAAAACTGTTCTTTGTTGCACATATATATAGATACATCTAAAAAAAGGATGATGACAAATACATCCAGAAATAAACGTTAACTCTATATACGTTATAAACATTTGTAGATATCCTGAAGAGAGGTGGGAATGCTGCTGACGCAGCAGTAGCTGTTGCTGCTGCCCTGAATGTCACTGAACCTACCAGCACTGGAATCGGTGGGGACTGCTTCTGCCTTTATTATCAGGCAGAAACTAAACAAGTCTATGGACTAAATGGAAGGTATGCGTTAGAGAGTAAATAGAAGTCACATGTTCTATCATGGTGGATTTATGTTATTTCTGTTTGACTAAATATTGCTTCATATTACAGCTATTCATAACTGATATGATGTTTATAATTATTCTAATTTGTAATGTTACACATGAATTATAGGGAACTAATATGTTGGAAACAGATGGCCAGTTGCTTAAATACAACTACAACTAGCATCCTTTAGCAACCAGAGGACACTAGACTTGCTGAGTAAAATCAGTTCTAACGACCATTTTAATTTAGTTTAATTTAGTGCTTGTCAAAGAGGCATTTACATCTTTCTCTTTCGTTTTCATGTATTTGCTATGAACTCTTGGTAGTGGCAGATCTCCAAAGATGCTAAGCATTGATCTGCTGGAACAGCAAGGTTTTCATGAAGAAAATCCGCTCCCTCCTGCTCACGCACATAATGTCACGGTCCCTGGGGCTGCAGCTGCTTGGGTTGACGCCATTTCTCATTTTGGGAGTAAAAAGGTATTTTATGACTTGCCATGCATATCATATTGGAATTGGTAGTTGTTTCCTTTAAATATATTATGTATAATTATATTATATTATGTATTAAATATATTATGTTATCTAAAACGATAACCTGGTTTCTCAGTACACTATTTATAATGTTTAGTGGTACCAGAATAATAAAAATTCTTATTTGAACTGGTGTAACAGCTATTTTTGTTCACTGTACAGGTAAATGTAAAATCTTAGCTGTAATGTTGAATAAGTGATTTTCACTGCTTTGTATTTTGTTTACACTTTTGTAATTGCAGCAATTTGGTTTAATACTGTGTATATTGGGTTAAAATGCATATGCATTTTAATTCTTTTGAAATTACTGTTCCTTTTATTAACTATGTATTCGGGTACATGCTTGTGTTGACATCCAGTTTTTAAAGAAGTGGTGGACATTGTCCTCAGATGTGCAGCTGCTCTCCCTATTTCCACAGGACTTGGTGCTGGATCCTTATTTTAAATTTGAGATTTTTAGGATAAAAAAATAGCATTTATTTTGTAAAATACAGTAAGTGTAGATTTGGATTAGAATATTCTGATGCCAACCTTGTGAGTCTGCACCCTGCAGTACCCATCACACCTGCAATTAACAGGATTTGTCTTTATAAATTTAACTGGCAGTTTATCCAAGTGAAAAATAAACAGAATAGAGTGTAACACAAGCCAATAATCTAGTAATATTAGATAAAATCACCCACAAAAACTAAAAGTAGAAAGGGCCTATTATCAAAAGCCAATGAAATACTCTCATGGTCCCAGTGGTGTAGACCACAATGCTGTATGCAGTGCCACAAGATTTAATATTCATATCATATATATTTATAAATAGGGATGACTTGTGCACTTCATTTTATATTGTAATTCCACTTGTATCTTATTAAAAAGAAGGTTAAAAGGGGTTAAATTATTGGAATCTTCATTGTGATTTTATTTTTTTTACGTAACGTTGTTAATGTGAACTGAAAAAAAAATTATTAGAAACTTCTGAGGACCTAGTTTTTACCTTTTGCATTATTTATAGCTGACATTGATAGAAATACTACAACCTGCCATTGATTTGGCTGAATATGGCTTCCCAGTTTCTGAGGTTTGTGCATACTTATGGGATAAAAAAGTTCATGTTCTCAAGGATCCAAACAACCAGTATGGAGGAGAACTGCTTATTGATGGTAAAGCACCGCAACATGGCCAGCTGTTCAGGAATCCTTTTCTGGCAAATACATTTAAGGTACATTTATCATTAAATTTGTGATGTATGTTTATGTGTTATTTAAAGAACCCTATGCCCTAGTCATCAAGCACAACCTATCTTTATGCCAGCCTCTCCCCAGAGCAGGAGTAAGACTAAATGGGGCCCCAGGCATAATCACATAGACACACACAGACAAAACCACACCCTCTTACCTCCATTCCTGGCTCCCACAAGGTGCCCTGAAGACAGCAGGCAGTGTGAGCACCTCCTTCTTCCTGCAGTCTTGGCACCAGTGTTAGAGTGATGCTATCATTAGCATGATTGTTTTGTGAAAGCATTCGCTACAGTGATTAATAGAAAAGCAACATCTATTTGATCACAGTGACTGTACTGTTGACAGCTATGATAGCTATCTCCATCAACACCATCAGTACAAATGTCTAATTGAAATAATACTTCACATACTCATTTTTGTCTCTCTACTTCAGAGAATATTGTTGGAAAATAAAAATATGTCGTTACCTGGATGAATAATAACCTTCATAGGCAATTAGAAATTAGCCACACAAGGAAGAATATACACTGCACTCATTCCAAAGAGATTATACTGTGCTAAAGTGTGGTTAGTGAAAAGACCACTGGTACTCTGTGGAGTGAGATTTATGGACTAAGAGGTTCATGTTTGTGGGAGAAAGTTACTTCTGACAGAAAACTCTGTACATCCCTGCTATTTTGTTTGATGTTATTATTTGAAATTAGAAATTAGCCACACAAGGAAGGATATATACACTGCACTCATTCCAAAGAGATTATACAGGTGGAAGGGTCATCTCAACCTGCTAGAGAAACATGGAAATAATATATGCCTTAAAGAAGATCTTGTCACGATTACCCACAGTAGGAGGAATAGGAGATGGCCAAAACCAGGAATTCCACACAGTGAACTTGACGCTAGCTACCACTAGGGTGCGGAGTCTAAAATCCTGCTGGTCTTCACCTAGAGCTCCCACAAGGGAGTTAGGAATTCGCTGCGGGCAATGTCCAGGTCGCGGTCCCTGGGGTAGCTGTTTACAGATGGAGGAGGAACCAAAAGAGTAGTCAAATCCAGGCCAAGGTCAGGGCAGGCAGCAAAGAATCAGGATCAGAATACAAGCCGAGGTCTTTATTAACAGCAAACAGAACTGAATCTCACATAACCCAGAACAGAGGTTCTATAATCGGGCACAGAGCAGACTGACAGGCTCCCTTATATAGGATTCCAGTCTCAGCAAAGTGACTCGATTGCTCTCGCCGAGACTGGAATCCCTTTAAAGCATTCACTGATGTCCGCGTGCAGGACATCTGCGAGCGTATAACAGTCTGTGCGAAGTGAGGTGAAGGACCCGGACCTCACTTCGCACTATGGTGAATTCCACCCTTAGACCACTCTTGGTCTTTCCAAATTTACCGGGAAAAATTGTTCTCGCGAGATTTCTTTCGAGATTTTGGGATTGAGTTTTCGATCCCGGTTTTTCAAAATTTTCAATGGAAAGGTAGCCATGCTACTAATGTAAAGTATGATTACCTTCCCATCAGAAACAATTTGAAAAATTGAGATTGAAAAACTCAATCTCAAGATCAATGCAAGATTTCTCCTGGTAAAGAGTGGTCTTTCTGAGTTTAATAAATTATATGCTCTTTGAACCAATAAAAACTCTAAACTGGAAGAATGAATACTGAGTGCTGCTACTACATTAACCATACAATGTAATTTGACTGAATAATCCTTTATACAGTATCAATCACTTGCTTAGGGACAGCATCAAGGGGGAAATATGGGAACAGGACAGCTTTTTAGGTCCTTTTAACAAAAAAAATGAAAATACATTAGAAAAGTGTTCTGGTGAGTACTGTGAATGGTTTGGCCTGACACAAATGATTTTAACCTTTTAGCTTTAAAACTAAAGGGCTGATGGGTTATTGAATTGTGTAACTAAATAGTATATTATGGTAGTTTTAGCAGTTCATCAGTATTCTGGTAATACAGTATGTACATTTACCTAGGGAGTAGTCTAATTAGGCAAGATATAGAGGAGCTGTTGGATCATCAAAGATAAGTATGTTTCTGTCATTTGACCAATGGTTTGTGTGTGAGACATCAATGACTACTGCTCTGACCTGATAAAGAGGGAATATCTCCCTTGTCTCCCTTGTCATGAACTGTTAGTCCAAATAAAATTTCATATAATACTACAGTACTTATCTTTCTAATTACATCAGTGCTGTAATATGTATTTAAGTTAAGCAATACAGATTAAACATATTAATTTGCTGTTACATAGCAATGACTCATTTAAAGAAGGTTTAACCTCATTCAGTGTGGTTGGAATCTAATGGATGGAATGGAATCTAATGACATACTTATGATGTAGATGATTAGGATGATTTAATTGTAGCAGTATTATCGACATCAGTTAAAAGAACAGTAACACCAAAGAATGCCTCAACTGCATTTATAGCTACTATATATTAAATCTTTGCTTTGGAAAATTCAAAATTGTCTATAACATATGATATTTAGCTACAGTGTATTTAGCTTTAATTTTTTTTTTTTAATATATGTTGTAGGGATTTCACTCACTTGCTGCGGTAGTCTTTTCCAATAAACGAATTTCCAACCAGTTTCTCTCTGAAGAAATCGTGTTTATTTACAGAAAGTCCAAAAACGAAACAGAAATTCAGCCTGGCTTGGCAAATAATAACATCAAACAAAATAGCAGGGATGTACAGAGTTTTCTGTCAGAAGTAACTTTCTCCCACAAACATGAACCTCTTAGTCCATAAATCTCACTCCACAGAGTCCCAGTGGTCTTTTCACTAACCACACTTTAGCACAGCTAAACACACTCTGAAAGAGAATCTCTCTCTCTCTCTTAAGGCAAAATTTATTAAAGGCGAATTTTGAAATTTCGATCGGATTTTTAAAAATTTCAATCAAATTTTAAAATTTCAATCGAATTTTGAAAATTTTCGATTGAAATTTTGATATTTTAATTGAAATTTCGATCGAAATTTTTCGAAATTCGATCAAAATTTTTCAAAATTCGATCGCAATTTCAAAATTCAACCGAAATTTCAAAATTCGCCTTTAATAAATTTTGCCCTTACTGAGAGAGACTCAGAGCCCTTTCCTAGCTAACTTGTGCTTCTTTTAAAGCTTGCATAGGTACTCTAATTTGGACAAAACCTGAGATGGAGTGTAGGAGTGGCCTTCCCACCCAATACTCTATAGCCACTTCTAAACCCTGGGCCCAAATCCAGTTTAAGAAAACTACTGACAGTTTAACCCTGTCAGTCTCTAGTATTCCCAGGATTTTTATGCCAGAGTTTGACAAGAGTCTACACGGCACATACACTCCATCCCTAAACTTCACGCAGACTTGTTTACAATGTATTTTAATTAAAGCACTTACCTCACTCAGTCTCACTGTAGAAAACAGTGGGACTGAGAGAGGTCTATTTAACAGCATGGCTGCTATCAGTAAAGATTCAAACAGACAGAAAGAAATAAAATTCATGATTTCAGCTTTAAAGATACCATTTTTACAATTTCTGTAGCTAATACAAATGAGATTTTTCTTTTTTGGGCTACTGATCCATTAGTAATAATATGCAGTAATTTCAATGTTTCTTACCATTTTAAGTAAAAAAAACAAACAACTAAAAAAAAAATAAAAATAGTAAAAGCAAAGTAATATGAAGAAAATGTTAATTTTCACCACTGAAAAAAATTTCCCTACTTCTAAACTAAATATTTAAATTTTTTCACCTTTATGTAATATGGAGTAAAATCTTCTGTTCATTACTAGAGTTTGGCTTTTGGTTACTACATGTTTCTATAATGGCTGAAAACGTCTGCATACATTGCATATTGTAGATGTAGAGATAATATTTATCTAAATAAACAGTGTTCATAATAAGAAGACAATAAAACTTAAAGCACTCAGATCTGACACACCAATAAGAACTTAAAACCTCCTGAACTGTGTTGTTCCATAACAGTACAAAGCAACTCGAAGAAGGGGGCATGTCTAAAACAACATAATGGATGCCTCGTTCTGTTAGGGATCAACACAATGCATGAGCTCAGAAAAGTGAGTTAGATCTCAGCATGTACCTTGTCCTACTCTGCCGTGATCTGCGCCCAGCTCTTTCTCCCTGTTTATTTGCCTGTATCCTGCTTCTAACTCTGACATCCTGGTTCCTGACTTCTGGCCTGTTTAAGACTATGATCTTGCCTCTAGATTCTGTTTCCATGTAACATAGTAACATGATAGCATAGTTTATAAGGCTGAAAAAAAAACACAAATTCATCCAGTTCAGCCTATTTTCCTGCAATGTTGATCCAGAGGAAAACAAAAGACCCATGAGGCAAGAGCGAATTATCCTCATACTAGGAAAAAATTTCTTCCCTATTTCAAATATGGTAATCGGAATAATCCCTGGATCAAGATCCCACCTTCATTTATTTAGTACTTGTAATGTTCTTACACTGAAGGAAAGCATCCAAACTAGTTGTAAACTCTTTTGTGGAATTAACCATGACAACTTCTACAGGCAGAGAGTTCCATAACCTCACTGTTCTTACGGCAAAAAAATAACCCTTCAATGTTGATGAAGGAACTTTCTTTCTGCTAAACATAGAGGATGCCTCCTAACTATACTTACAGTTCTTGGTATAAATAGATTGTGGGAGAGATCTCTGTACTGACCTCTAATATATTTATATGCTCTGATCTGTTACTGACTTGGCTTGCATGACTTTGTTTTCCTTCTCCATGGCAATGTGTCTGGCACCCTTGCTCACCCATGTGGAACCATTTGTAATCTCATGCCATTAAAACCTAGTGACACCTGAGTGTTAAGAGACTCCTTCCAAAGTGAAAGGTGGCTACTAGAGACAGAAAAGGGTTTTGGGTATAATTACATGGCAGGAATATACAAATACTGCATAGTGAGCTCTGCATACCCTGTGCACCATACCTTTACTTTATATATTTTTATGTTGTGCCACTTCTAACACTTAACACTTAAGAGTGTTCCAGCAATATAAATGGCCAGTAGACAACACTAAGTTTGTAGTCAGGACTAGCTGAGTCTACACACAAAAGCAGAAGGAAATTAAACATTAGGTAGATCGCATTTTTACACCATTCTACTCACTATTCAGAAAGAGAGCTGACCATTACTAGTCTACAGTATAAATGGTCTGGGAGTCGGTAATGATGATCTTGCTCATTGAAGGCATTCAAGTATGCTTGGGGCCATTTTAAAGACTAAACAAACAAAATGATTGTTTAAGTGAGCAAAATAGCAAAACAGTTAAGCTGCAGTTTGGCTAATCAGTTTACATGCTAATGATAATTAATTGGTATGAGCACTGTAGCTCTTGTTCTTTCTATAGAGAAATAGAGATTGGCCTGAAGGCTGTATTTAGAAGAGAATCCATGGTCCCAAAACTGAACCTGAGTTTGCAGCAGGTTACATTGCTACTAGGGATTGGTCAGTTATATACTGTACAGTGCTGGCCAAAAGTATTGGCACCCCTGCAATTCTGTCAGATAATACTCAACTTCTTCCAGAAAATGATTGCAATCACAATTTTTTTGGTAATAATATCTTCATTTATTTTGCTTGGAATGAAAAAACACAAAAGAGAATGAAAAAAAAAAAAAAAGTCATTGATCATTTTACACAAAACTCCAAAAATGGGCCGGACAAAAGTATTGGCACCCTCAGCCTAATACTTGGTAGCACAACCTTTAGACAAAATAACTGCAAACAACCGCTTCCAGTAACCATCAATGAGTTTCTTACAATGCTTATACATTTTGTATGAACCTAATAAATATTACAGAGCAGATGAACAGTAACAGAATATTTCCAATGTTTGGGATCCCAATCCAGCTGGAACACTTACACTCATGTGGTGCAGGGCATTTTGGGGCTCTTATTAAGTTTACCATAGATAGCATAGTACCCTAAACCTCAGGACCATTTTTATGCAAAATGATTGCAAATATACACAGAGGCTGTGCTAAGGGAAAACTTACATATACTGTGAGATAATGCAATACAAATATTACATTTTAGTTCTATAAGCAACCAACATTACTAAATGTGTAAAATAAACTAGTGGCATTCACAAGCAGTGGGAAAAAATGAGAGAAGTTACACATTTATGGCCAGAGGACTCTACAAATGTTGCAATATGAAGCAAGGTTGACGTTTATAGCATGTGATTCTGAACTTCCAGAAGTCAGCATTCCAGTGGGAGCAGGCAAAGATATCTGCTGTTTTCCAGGACTGAGATGGGGATTAGCATTAAGAAATAGGATTCTGATGAAAGAATACTTCCTGCTTGTAAATGAAGAACTATGTGGGACTAGTCCACTGTGAGAAAAAAGATTTCAAAACAGTGTTGTACTGGCTACCTAAATGCAAAGATCATACAAATACCATATATTATATAATATCATAGTAAACATTATACAGTATTTCTGCAGAACCACCACACACACACAAACACCAATATATATATATATATATATATATATATATATATATATATATACAGTATGTATATGCAAGCTTTTGAGAGGTCTGCCCTCCCTTTATCAAGTCATAAGCAATGCTAAGTTCAATAAAGAAGAAAAGAAGATATTGTACTAGAATAAACAGTTTGAGCAGTCATAAATATTGTCAGGAGTGGGCAATGGTGGACATGGAAAAGGGGGTCAAACAAATACATACATAGACCTCCAGAATTATATTTTTGATAAAGAGAAACACACAGTTTAAAAGTCAACACAAATAAAGGCATAATTTAATTTTCCATAATATACAAATATATACAGTATATATATATATATATATATATATATATATATATTTTCATTGGACTAATAGTCAATTTAGATAAGTGATCTTTCTTTCAAGAAGTCTGTCTTCTCTTTCTCAAGTCTTAAGCAATACTATATATGTGTATGTATGTATGTATATATATACACGCACACACTCAAGCTCATGTAGGAATTTTGTTCATATAACATATTTCATTACATTTTCAGACTTTGTCTATAATGGGGAAGAAAGGATTCTATGAAGGTAGGATAGCCGAAGCCATTGTATCGATTGTAAATAAACATGGTGGGGTTATGACTCTCTCTGACTTGGCAAGCCATGTGACAGAAGAAGTACAACCCATATGCACCAAATACAAGGTAAAAATTACTCATATTATTTTAAACTATTGTCATTAACCACCTTTTTAATAATATTTTCCTAATAATCTGCAACCATCATTTCTGATAAAGAACAGTTTCCATTAAGAAGCTATAATGGCAAGAAGGTAATTATTGTCTTTATTTTACAGTAACATTAGTTGTCGACAATGATTTTTTAAAAACTTTTTCGCTACATTTTTTGCTCCAAAAATGGCTGATAAAGTCGAAAATTATGTTTTTGACCTTTTTGACCCCATTTTTTGCCCGGTCATGGTGAAAAATGGCGGAACAGTTGAAAAAATAATTTTTGACCTTAGTAAATTTCACATGTGTATGTGGATACCTTTTAAGAGCTAATGGGCAAATATTGGCCATTTTATGTAAAAGAACACTACTATAAATCAACCAAACCCAAAATCCTTGTGCAGAGTGGCCCTACTTTGGGGATGCCTAACTCCTAGTAGTATGAATATAAGAGGTGGTGGACAATACAAGATTTTGAGGGTTATTGACAAAAGTGAGAATTCAATTGTCCTGTTCTCAAACAGCAGATTCCCATAGCAAATCCTCTACCATGACAAATTTCCCATCGCAAAGTCGTAACCGCGACAAATTTAAAGTAGTGACTGCGACAATATTTCCATAGTAAAGTCGAGATTGCAACAATATTCTCGTTATAACGCTGCGACTGCGATAGTAGCAGTCTATTGCAACTGTTTTTAGCTGGCGAATTCACCCCTTTTCACAACAATTCAGACTTCGGCCAATAACCCCCATAATGTTGCATTCCATATAATGGACTGATTGTCCTAATATTGGTACAAGGCTTTTAAATTCAAAGTCAAAAAGTAAAAGTGACCATTGTTTATGGTTACTGGGTGAATTACTGTGGTCATCATTTCTCAGACTTCGGTTCTTCTCTCTGATCCAGTGAATTAAAGCCATTTTTACTCTACAGCTACTATTAGGAAGGGGTGCAGAGGACAAAAAAAAAAAAAGGTGACATTTAACAGTACTACAGGGGCCAGCATATAAGAGGGTGCATTTATTGGCTCAAATTTCAATTCAAATATTTGTGTATTTAAATGAGCTTAATTCCTATCCCACAGTTAATTAGACAGAACTTATTTCCTCCAGACATAGATGTTTCTTCTGTGCTAACATTTTATTTAAGTAAACCTGCTTAGGCTTGCATACAGGTGTGTTGTTACATATCAAAGCTTTGAATATAATGTTCTTTTGTTTTTCAGTTTTTAAAAAAGTGCTAATACTTCCTTAACAAAATAAATCCCTCCTCCTTTGATACCAATAACATCGGTTCCTCTGTTTTCCTGCACCACACCTAGTCCATGAAGCAATGCCACTTGGGCCAATTTCCTCCTAGGTCAAAGAATCAAACCTGCTTAAAACTTAGAAAGGAAAAAAAGTCATATCTCACATATAATAGAATTGTTATTCAACAATTATTATTTCAGTTGAAAAGTTTCCACTTGACATGCTCAGTGTATGTGTTTTAAGTGCAAATTATATGAGTCACAGTATCGCTTTTCAACATGTGCTCTACATACAGCACAATGTAATTATTCAAATAATGTGTTAATCAAATGCACTGACTCTGTTGTACCTTAAAATTGTGACTTCAGATTAGAAAGATTTAGGGGGTTATTCACTAAGGTGAGAATTCGACTGTCGAATTCACAAACAGCGGATTCCCATAGCAAATCCGCTACAATTTCCCCACTGTAAAATCACAACAATTTTTTAATGTTAAGATTGCAACAATTTTCCCAAAATAAAGTTGTGACTGTGACTATATTCTCGTTATAAAGATGTGACTGTGACAGTAGCAGCCTATTGCGACTGTCTTTATCT
>WMED01006566.1:0-11315 GCA_019650415.1 Pipa parva
TCGTTTTTTCATTATATTACTCCAGCGCATCCTCAATCCATACCAGCGGAAAAACCAACATGTTTCATAATATAGTCTGGAAGACCCTGTACTGGTACATTACTTTTCTTTACTAGTAATATTGCTAATCTATTTTCCAAAATACCTTAGTTTTTTATTTTCTACTTTATTAATTTTGAAGACTCTCTCTCTCTCTCAATTTGGTCCCATCTCACCTACTACTTTTGTAGCAGGTCTCATACCAGACACTGCAGGTGCCCCGCACCCCTCTCTGCAGGTGCCCCGCACCCCTCTCTGCAGGTGCCCCGCACCCTTCTGAGATTCACACTTGCAAGTTTTCTGATACTTTTGAGTTGTTCAGAATTTGAGATTTTCCAGGGAAAGTAGGTTAAAGGAATAAAACATTTGTTTAACACTGAAAATTAGATCAGCAAATAAACTATTGTAAACTTTCCTTGCAGATTTAGGGGTCCCACACACATTTTTGTTTTGGTTTACTGCCATTGGAGTAATATAAAAGAAAATAATAAACATTTGGAATGGTTTGGCAGTTATACCTAAATAGCACTGGTTAGAGTTCTAGTTACAATTTAGCTCCTGATTTGCATTACTTGGCATTCCTTCCTATGGATAATGTATATTGATGAGGTGCCCCAGAAAGCACATTTTGAGAGAAAGATTGATTGTTGCATAAAGGTTTCAGATCACCAGCTAAAAATGATCTCAATAGACTGCTACTGTCGTGGTCAGAGAGAGAGAGAGAGAGAGAGAAATAAAATCAATAATTCAACTTTTAAAAAGACATTTACTGAGGGGCTTATTTGTTACACCAAACTGGTTTCAGAGAGTTACGCCAATATGTATCTTTCCATTGAAAACAAATGTACTAATATCAGTCCCCTCTCTCCCACGCAAACAATAATATTAAATAATAAAAAAGAAACCACCAGCTTGTATGGCAACCATGTCCGCCATGAACACATTTCTTTTCTAAGACTTTTTTGTACTTTGTTAATTGTCCATGCAACTTCCGCGATTTCCTGCGGCACTTCTGCAGCCCGCAATGGCTCTGAATTAACAAAGGAGACATGGCAATTGCCTGAGCTAATATCTATATTTAGAGGTGTGATGGTTCATATCCTATTGTGCTCCGTGCGCAAGAAAAAAAAAAGTTCCAGTTCGCCGAGACTGCAAAAGGATTCTGGGAAATTCACAGCAAGAGAATACTCAATGGGGCTTTCTGCTGGTTCTGTGTTCGACTGAAAAATAATGGGATGTGTCGTTTGACAAGTAAAGTGATATATTTAGCCTTGCGTGTAATAACATGTTTTGGCACAGATTTTTCGCTCCTAAATGGCAAGAAAGAAATATATAATTATATTTAGAATCGTCTGTCAACAGAAAATCATTCATTTAAATTATTAAAACTGGTTCTTTTTTAAGAATAATTTTCTACGGCTTCACCAGTTACTAACAAACCACCTGTTCATTTTTTGGGTAAAATGTTCACTACTATCTGGGGAGGTTTAGAAAAATGCACTGTCCTATTTGCATAGGTAATTCTCCCTACCATTTAGATTGCAAGCTCTGTGGGGCAGGGACCTCCATCCTTTAGGTTCAGTTAACTACCTAATGGAAGGATATTTACAGAGGATTTTGCTGATTTACTGTATATGGAACTATTAAACATGTACTGTATACTTGTGCTGGTTTTTTTGTTGCAGGTGTGCTGATTGCCCAGAGGGGGGAGGTAGAGAACCTAGAAATGCACCCATGTGACAGCTGTCCGCTAGTATTGACTTATCACATTATTTGTGAATGATTGAAAGGAATATGCGCTTTGCTAATAAAAGACAGCGAGGAGCGCCTCTGTTTTTTTTAGCCGGGAATATTGCGAATTCTGCTTTGTTTTTGCTTCTCACTCTTCCAAAGCGCTGGATTAAGAGACACTGTGTATACTTATTGTGAAGCTTCAAATATTGAACAGTTTTTAGTCCACAAAACAGGTTGCAACAACGTTGCAACAACTTAACAATGTTTCATTGTTACCAAAACTTCGCCTCAGGTTAGGTTCTCTAAGGAAGGGGGAGAGAGATAATAGCAGCTAATTAGCGAGCTAATAACAAGAAGAGAAAATTACAATATATTAATAAAGTGTTTGTTTTGGGAAATGTAAAAAATAGTAAAACAATATTTCTTTACTTTAAATAAATGGAAATTCACTTAAATCTCAGTCAGTTAATATCCCAGCATCTGCTGTGCATGATGGGATCTAGGCTAGGTTCACACTAGCAAATGATGCGCAGCGCATAATACGCTAGTGTGAATAACAAATACGGCTCAATGAAAGCTTATAGTACTTACCTAGTTCCGGACACACTAGCGCATGATACGCATACACTTGGTCCGGAACACTGTGTATCACATTTTGACCGGCATATTATACGCTGCGCACAAAATGCGACCACACAGGAGGTGGTGTGAACGCTAAGCGTTCACACTGTCGCTGATAAGTTCAAAGGAAAAATACGCTTGGAACTGTGCATAATACGCTAGTGTGAACATAGTCCTAAAAGTCAACAGGCAATGTCAGCTTGCTGTAGAGTTATATGATCAATGGAGAGCTGAGGGGGATCGATAGCGGAGGCGTAAATTACAAGACTGATACGGCTTGCGGAGGCGTAAATTACAAGACTGATACGGCTTATTAATGTAGGTGGAGTCTCCGCGCAGATCCAACACTCTGAACTTTCAGATAATGGCCCTTTACTGACCCCAGGCTATCTGAGCATTCATTGTATTGCTAAAGCTTGTGACCTGTGACCTTACAATTCTTCTTGATAGGATGGAGAGAAATAAGAACCGTCTTTTACTGGAGGTTTTTCCTTCCTCCCACCCGCATATTTAAAGAGAAGAAACAGTAGTAGGTGATCATAAGCAAAAATCATTATAAACAAGTATATAATATTTCTCCAGTTTTGTATGCATCTGCATGTGCTCTGGGGGTATATCATTAACCGTGTAGATTGTAAGCTCTATGGAGCAGACCCCTCTATTCTCTTGTTCCAATCATTGTTTACCACTTGGAGGCATATTTAGAAAAGTAAGAAAAAAAAAGCTTTTAAAACTAGTTCATGCTGGAGAAAAAGCTGTTTTTATTCAATTTTTTTTTTTTTACAATTTTTAGAGAGTGAGGGGCTTATTCTCTAAAGTCCGAATTCGACTGTTGAATTCTCAAACAGCGGATTCCCATAGCAAATCAGTGACTGCGACAATTCTCCCATTGTAAAGTCGTGACTGCGACAATTTTTAGAGTTGCGGCTGCAACAACATTTCCATAGTAAAGTCGCAATTGCGATAATATTCTCATTATAAAGACGCGACTGCGACAGTAGCAGTCTATTGCAACTGGCTTTAGCTGGCGAATTCACACCGTTACACAACAATTTCTGGACTTTAGAGAATAACCCCCTGTTATCGCCCAAAACCCATTAGTCTTAATGGAGGTGGTCCCCTGACTTAGTCACAGTTGGGAAAAGTTTACCAGCTTGTAAAGGATTTCGATCCGAAACGGAGGGTGAACCTAAAAATTAATTATGGATAATATTATTTTTTTACCCTTTGCATTGTCTGCAGCGGATATGTAGCGCTAGTGGTGAGAGTTTGTCAAAAGATTCTGGGTAATGGGGCTAGAGAATGTATTGGAGAATTCTGGGTATAGTAAGTTAAGCATATTTCTATTGTGGTAAAGTGAATATTTGTATTAGAGGACCTTGGTAAAAGTAGAAAATATTTGCAGTGGAGGATTCTGGGTAAACCAATTCAAAATATTTTCATTGGAGGATTCTGGGTAAAGTAAATAGGGCACGTTTGTATTGGAGAATTCTGGGTAAAATAACCAGAGAATATTTGCCTTGGAGAATTCTGGATCTCCGTTAAAAAAATTAAGACTTCAGGCGTCCTGAGCATTTACTCGAAACAGCGAGGAACGAGCCAGTTTCCAGGCAGGGAGATTTGCCAAGACTGAAGAAGCGGAGGAAACTGTTACGGACTATTTATTTTTAATGTCAGACTATATAGGGGCACATTTACTAAAGTGGAACAGGCATTTTTGACTAGTAAATGCAGGAGAGACGGCCTATATTTAACGATATCGCCGTTTTCTCCGATTTACTAAACTGTTCAAAAACTGTTTTATCTCTCAAAAGAATTCTCCTCCCTCAGGCTGGCAAAAACCCATAATTCCCTGTGGAGATGGTCCTGTTATTTAGCCTAAATCCAAAATATTTCCCCATCGAAAAGAGACATGGATATGGATCTCATAACCCTCATAGAAAAGCATTGTAAAGATAAATACCGATGGGGAAACATATTTATCGATCTTTTGTAAATCAGGGGAATCCAAATGTACAGGGAAACAAAAATATAAAGCGAAATGTGGTGAAATCAATCGATATAGTCAAATAAGTCTTAGTAAATAAGCCCCAGTATTAATATGTCAGACGCTGCTGGATATACTCTACATAAAATATTCCTTGGCATATCCCAAATTCTGTATGTATTTCAGTTGTTTGTCTCCTTCTAAACATTTATAAAATGTTCTGTTCCCATTGAGGATTCCTCCTTATATTAAGGGATTTCAAAATGAATAATTTCATTCAAATAACGTCAATTCAGTTCCATTCACACAGTTTAAGGGCCTCATTGACTGAGGTTCAAATAGTCGTGTAGAGCTGTGAATTTGCATCTATTCTCCACTTCCTCATATTCTCTTATTGAGCAAAGTTTGCGACGTGGCAGATATGTGACCAATTTGGGTGGCTACGCGAACTTACAGAGCTTTTCGCATTATCTTGTGTGCACGTGCACAGGGAATTCTGCTATTGACTAAGAAGCGGAATGGCGTGAAGGTGCAAATGCGACTAGTTGTACTACTCCGTATTCACCTGTTTTGACTTCAGACTGGCAAATTGGGGGTTGATGGCAGGGCAGTACAGTATGGAAGGGGTTGTGGGGGCAGCACAGTCTGAGGTGGGACTGTGGGCAGAGTTAGAGGTGGGCATGTGGGGGCCCGTACCTTCACAACAGTCTAGGGCCCGAGGTACACTTAATCCACCATTGGGGTTGATACAGGATTGAAAGGAAGACCGTGATTGGTCGCTGTGGTTTAATAGACCTCTTTAAATTTTTCCCCAGCTGTTGTTCAAATTCCCCTGTAAATACATAAAACTAAAAAATGCTCGTTTTTTGGGGAAAAAAATAAAATACTTGGCATTTTTCTATCCCTTGATTTACTTGATTAAAGTGAAATTCTAAGTGATTATTTCCCATTTATTTAATCAGGCAGAAGAGTTAATGTCATATCCTTGTACGACCTTATATCCCAGGCTTCAGTGACATCGTACCCAGATTATTTCTGTTGGAGGATAATCCAGAGGCATTAAGCATGTCCTGGTGCCTTCTATTACCCTCCTACACTATTTGGCAGCAGGCTTTTCCCTCTAGGTCTGGCTTGTCTCACTTTTCAGCCTTCTGGTGTCACTGGGTCTGGTTTTACATGTGAAAAGGTGATGTTCCTTTGTTCAGCACAAACCTTTCCTGATCTTTTGTCTAAATAGAACTTGTGCAGTTTTTTGTCCAACTGTCCGCGTGTGCGATTATAATGTTATTACGTACAGCGGTAGCACTTCCCTTATTAAAGTTTGTATTATCTCATATTACATTTGTACTTTATATTATTAAAGTAGAATTGAAAGGGAAAATATTTTAAAAGTGGCATTTATCTTGCTATGTTTTAACTTGTATGGCAAATAATGTTAATATTCCTTATTTGGGACAATGAATGATAATAAACACAATAAGAACGTTTTTACAAACATATGATGGCCGCTATTTTACATACACAGCGGCACCCAGCACCATATATCTATGGCCACAAGGGCTTGGTGTCTATGGTGCGTTGTTGAAGTAAACAAAATGGCGGCTTCCGCAGTTATGAATAAATATTAGAATTTTCCAGCCTGTTCCCATATCATACATGACAATATTACTTTTAAAAGAGGAATGACACCTCCTGCAGGTTTAAACACATTTTTGTACAACTGTGAACACTTCATACCCTCCCTTTTTAATTAGGAGCGTTGGCATCTATGCTTTCCAACTGCTGTCGAACTCCAACTCTCACCAACTCCCTGACAGCCAATATCCGTAGGAAAGACTACACTGAGAAATGGGGAAAGATTTGATATTCGGATATATATAGAGCAAAAGGCAGGTGTAAGGACAGACCTTCAAGTTGCTCCAAGAAAGTGGCATCGTTCATGTTCCCTGTGTGATCGATGACTTCCCAGAAACCCGTGTATGTACACACGGCCCTTGGGTGAGAGGAATTCCGCCCTGTTCCGGGTAAAAGTACTATATTTTTTTTTTATTTCACTTATTAAAAAGTTGATTTGTCTATATTTTTTTGCATTCAAATCTTTGTCTCCCTGTAGTGTCATTGTTGCCTGAACCCTGTAATACCTGTATCCATGGATACCGTCACGGAACTGTAAAGATATGGCCTCCATGTTTCTTTTACAAGAGCTGGAAATAATCAGGGTCTTATTAGCCAAAGGACGAATAGTCACGTATGGCTATGAATTCACATTTGATCGCCACTTCCCCATGTTCACTTATTGAGCAAACTCTGTGATGCGGTGAATACGCACCTAATTTGGCAGACTGCGATAGTTGCGGACTTACGGAGCACTTTGCATTACTTTGCATGCACATGCACAGGTACTTTGCATATTTATCTACCGGCAGAATCAGTTACAGTTGTGAATTTGACAAGGCATAGTTCTCCAAATTCACCTGTTTGACTTCACCACATAAGAGTGTCAAATTGAGGGGTTGATGCAGGGCTCTGGTGTGGCGTAAGGCAACTATGCGGGTTATTCACTAAAGTCTGAATTATTGCGTACAGGTGCGAATTCGCCAGATAAAGACAATCGCAATGGATTGCTACTGTCGCAGTCGCGTCTTTATTATGAGAATATTGTCGCAGTCACGACTTTACTATGGGAAAATTGTCACGACTTTGCAATGGGGAAAGTGTAGCAGATTTGCTATGGGAATCTGCTGTTTGCGAATTCGACAGTCGAATTCGCACCTTAGTGAGTAACCCCCTATGTCGACAACAGTGACGGTGACTAAATTTGTCTACTAATAAATATGAACTAGGGGCAAGGAGTCAGAGTGAATTTGCAACTATTTTGTAAAGGCAACTCAAATTGTAGTGATGCAAATTTGACAGGTGAATTCATCCTTTAGTCAATAAGGCCCCTCAATGTTCTCTACAGTTTAGTCTCTTTGTATGTGCTATATACACTGGGCCCCGGTATGCGCTATATACACTGGGCCCCGGTATGCCACATGGTTTCAGTAAACACTGTGACCCCCACATACAAAAGCTGCATTAGTTATTCACCAAGAATGATTTGAGAAAGGGGGTTTAGCCCACAACATTTCACAATACTGGTTTATATTAAACACAAGTCATCGCACTATTGGATTTGGTCAGGCTGCTGTTTATATTGTATGAATTCATGCAAAGGCAGATGCATTGTGTAAGCAGTGGCCTGAAGGATTGTAGAACAGGATCCTACTCGATTATTCACAAAGGTACCAGTTCCATTGCTTAGACTGAAATACAGGTGCTTCTCAATAAATTACAATATCAGCCAAACGTTTTATTTTCAGTAATTCAATTCAAAAAGTGAAACTCACATAATATAGATTCATTACAAACAGAGTTAACTCTCTCATGTGTTTATTTATGTTAATCTTGATGATTACGGCTTAAAGCCCAGAAAAACCCAAAAGTCATTATCTCAGAAAATTAGAATATTATATAAGAACAACTGTAAAAAAACACAGAAATGTTGGCCGAATGAAATGTACAGTAAATGCGCTCAATACCTGAAAACATTCGCTCTGTTTGTAATGATTCTAATATGTGAGTTACACTTTTTGAATTGAATTACTGACAAAAAAAAAACAACAACTTTTGACTGATATTCTAATTTAGGGGGTAATTCAGGAAAGTGTGAACTTACCTGGCGATCATTCAATTCACCTCGCCGAGACTGGTATGCGCTCCCTGCCCTCCTGCACACGGAGATCAGTGAACGCTTTAAATGTATTCCAGTCTCGCGAGGCGACTCGAGTGGTCGCGAGGTGAGCCGAAGTACCTTTAAAGCGTTTGCTGATCTCCGCGTGCAGGAGAGAGTACCAGTCTCGGCGAGGCGAATCAAATGTTCGCCAGGTAAGTTCGCACTTTCCTGAATTACCCCCTTGTTGACAAGCACCTGCATTTCATTTGCTTTCGCTGAAAATTTTTGCGACAAAAATATGAGCCACTTCCTGAGCACACGGACTAGTTGCAGCCATCTTTGTAACCGCCATTGCGTTCAGTGTAGCTAGCATCTCCGAGAAACCTCCATGGTTTAAGCCCAGCCTAGACTAGTCAACAGTTTTAGTAAAATCTTACTTGGAAAACAACGCAGAAATACAGTGGAGTCCAAATAAACGCCACAGTAATAAAAACGTGGAGATTGAAATAAATCAAACAGATGATTGTGTGTGTGTGTGTGTGTGTATGCGTGTGTGTGTGTGTGCGCGCGTCTTGGAGGGGGGGGGGGGGGGGGGGGAGCGGTGTCATAAATAAGCAAAATTGGTTGAAACTTCCAGAATAAGACTCCAGTGTACATCTCCCATTGTAATATTTGTTATTTTGTAATAAATAAACCCCAAATAAATCTTTAGTATGAAATACCTGAATGGACCAAGGGGGTGCACTGCAATATACAAATAATGGTCAGTTCCCTAAATCACAGACAATTGCACAGAGAAGAATGACTAGAGGACTGTTACATTGTTACTTTCTTCCTATGAACCAGACAATTTGTTCCTTGTTACTGACCAGTCCTCTGACTGCAGCCAACGTATTCACAAGCGGAGACTCTTCTAGACTCACGTAACCTAAACAAACATAGCTTTTACAGAAAGAGCTTTGCGCTACTTGACTTTAAAACTGGATCTTTTAATTATTTGGCTGGTGGCCTATGATGCAGCTGGTACCCGACATTGTAGATGCCAGGTCAGTCAATACCAGGATTCTCCCGAGCGCCAAGAAATGAATAATAGCGAACAAAGGTCTGAACCGACATTCTCTCTCACTGCGAAAACTCCCCTTTTACAAGTCATTGTTTCCAGTTTTCATCGATTGCAGAAGGCAAAAGAAATTTAAGGCTAATAGACTGACCGATCAGGTAGCGCGATTATCAGGCCGCTGACCAAAGAGGTAGCTTTAGGCAAATTTACTTGGCGTTAAAAAAAAAAAAAGCAAAGTGAAAAAATGCCGTAAGTATACGCCGTAAATATACGCACATATGAAAAAAAGAACAAACGGATGTGCAGTGACACACTAGGGTCACAGAGAGGAATATGCACCAGATGCTTCTTGTTCCGTTCCAAACGCAGTCACACATGGGGGAGAAGCGCTGAGGAAGCCATGTGTTTTACAGTGGAAGCACAGTCCCCTAATGATATTTCTTTTATTCCGTTATAATCTTTTCAATTATTTTATTCAATCACAGCACAAGTGACATTTTGCACCTTGACAAATAATAAACGCCGGGCATTTAAAAGGCGCTTATCTCCCAAGATTGATGTTGGGACAGTTGTAGTTCACCAACAGCAGGGGGGAGGGGAGGCAACAGGTTGAAGACCACTGCAGGACAGGAATGCACTGAAAGACTCATTATCAGCAGCAGGTTTTAAATAGTCTGTGTAAGAGCAATGGGTCAAACTGCATAAAACAAACAGTGGACTCTCTGTGGCTTAGTGAATACCATGTTTCACCAGAGATATCAGCTGTAGAAATATAGCCCTTCCCTAGTATCCCCCCTGCTTTACTGACCTTTCCAAACAAACCCCCCCAACAAGTCCATTCTGTGCTCACACAGCTGCTCCAACCCTCCTCTGCTTCAGGCCTGCACCAAACAGATTTAACATGTTCACTGCCAAAGGATCTGTTTGCACAATAACTAAACCATCCACTAGTCATATCGTAACCAATACAAAAGCCCACCAGAATGCAGATTATTTCCACTCGTTACGTTTCTGCAACTCAGAGGCTGTTCCAGTAATTGCTGTTACTTATCATTAGCCCTTATGACAGTGTTTTTCAACCTTTTCTCTTCAGGGGAACCCTTTGGTGTTGTCAGATTTATGGCGGAACCCTACAGAAATTTTTTTGGAATGGAAACGGAAATAGTGTAACCGCATAGCGCGCATGCATTACAATGTAGTGCATGTGCACTATGTGGTTATACTATTTATTAGTAAGTTTGATGAAGCTGATGTCTGTATTGTCTGACAGTGATCAGGACCGTATCCCGGCTAACCTGCACTCAGTATGTACACTACATACCCCTACACTACATGCTGCGTGCAGGTAGGCAGGTTAACCGGGATATGGTCCCCATCGCTGACCTCAGTATTGCCCGACAGTGATTGGAATCTGGATGTAGTGTATGTCGCGGAACCCCTGGCTTGTCCTTGAGGAACCCTTGGGTTCCAAGGAACCCCGGTTGAAAATCACTGCCTTATGACATAGTTTAAACTAGCAATGCCCATGGGAGACCACAGAAAAAGAAAAATATCATATGGCGCTGTGATGTCATTTCCTTATCAGCGCATTCACAATGATGCAGTGGAATGGTGGGCACCCCCATGGTGGGGATAGCAGCAGCAGCCATCCATTAGACAGACAGGGTAGCGTAGAGGGGCTCTCCATGAGGACAGGACTATCCCCTATGTGCCCCTCTGTGGTAAGGAGAGAGTCACAGGACAAGCACTGAATGAGAAGAAAATAAATATTACACAAATACTATAAAAATAAATGCATGTATTATTTATTGATTGCTAGGATGGGAGTTCAGTGCTGGCCCCTTTAATTAACAGGAATGAAAGATAGCTGTGGTCAGCCAATCCCCCTCCACCTGACTCTAATATAATCAGGCTTCATTTTACTAAAGAACAAATCAAATTACATAATTTAGTTAATAGTACTAGACGCACAGACTACAGAGAATCACTAAATAGCGGAATAGTTACAAAAAATATTGTAAAATAACTAAATGAGAAAATCGTGGCATTAGGGGCCCAAACATTGCAATAGGGGGGGCGCAGGCCCAAACATTGCAATAGGGGGGCGCAGGCCCAAACATTGCAATAGGGGGGGCGCAGGCCCAAACATTGCAATAGGG
>WMED01006567.1:0-18355 GCA_019650415.1 Pipa parva
CATGTGAAAATATGATATTTGTGTCATTCTCAAAACTTTTGGCCATGACTGTAGTCTACAATTTAACCTTCTGTAACACAGTAACATAGTTTATAAGGCTGAAAAAAGACACAAGTCCATCCAGTTCAGCCTATTTATCCTGCAAAGTTGATCCAGGGGAAGGTAAAAAACCCATGAGGCAAGAGACAATTATCCTCACATTAGGGAAAAAATTCCTCCCCAACTCCAAATATGGGAATCAGAATAATTCCCTGGATCAAGATTCCACCTCCAGTTATCTAGTACCCATAACTTGTAATGTTCCTACACTGAAGGATCAGAATAATTCCCTGGATCAAGATCCCACCTCCAGTTATCCAGTACCCATAACTTGTATTGTTCTTACCCTGAAGGATCAGAATAATTCCCTGGACCAAGATCCCACCTCCAGTTATCCAGTACCCATAACTTGTAATGTTCTTACACTGAAGGAAAGCATCCAAACCCCCATCACTGTTCTTACAGTAACGAACCCCCTACTATGTTGATACAGAACTTTCTTTCCTCTATACGCAGAGGATGATGCCCCCTTGTTATACTTAGTTCTTGGTATAAATAGATTGTGGGAGAGATCTCTGTACCAACCCTAATATATTTATTTATACATGGTTATTAGGTCACCTCTTAATCTTCTTTTTTCTAGACTAAAGCCCAGTTTTGATAATCTTTCTTGGTACTGTATATACTGAAGGAAAACATCCAAAACAGTTTTGAACTCTTTAGTGGAATTAACCATGGCAATGTCTTCAGGCAGAAAGTTCCATAGTATCACTGCTCTTACATTAAAGAACCCCATTCTATGTTGATGCAGGATGTCACTTTTGAATGGTCACCTTACACCTCACTGGCATGGGAGACTAAGAGACTCATTGATTAAAGTGTGAATTCATATTGATACAATTTGAATTGCATCTCCAAAATAGTCACAAATTCACTTATCACTATTGACTAAGTTTAAAATATACTTGCCAAACAGATGGACAGCAGTGATCACTGTCAGATGCTTGCTTTGGAATAGTTAGATAGAAGTAGGATGAGAAGTTATGCGGAGTGAGGCAAATTTCACAAGTGAAGGGAAGTGACATCAGTCTCACCATATCCCACTAACTGTATTCAGTGAATATTCTATGTCACCTTCTCCCTAGGTCATGTTGTCACTTAGTCGCAGTCGCCATTGTCACTTTTGAATGAATAGTCACCTTACGCAATACCAGAGCCCTGCCATCGACCCCTGACTGAAGTGGCAAAGTCAAACAGTTGAATTTGGAGCAGTTCACCTAGTCACATTAGCACCTTTACACCACTCCTCCGCTTAGTTAACAGTAGAAGTACCTGCACACGTGCATGCATAATGATGCACAGAGTTCACGACTCACATAGTCACCCAAATCGATTGCATGTTCACCTCTTTGCAGACTTTTCCCTATAAGAAGAAGTGGAGAATAGAGGTAAATTCACAGCTCTATGCGACTATTTGGACTTTAGTCAATGAGGCTTCCACACTCTTTAATATAATTTTTTTCAAATGCAAAGATTTCTCCGTACAGTATTTAGCCTAGGAACATTTTTTTTTCATGTATTGGAAATTGTTTTTCTGTGTCCCTGAAACTTCACAGGCTCTGATCTGGTTGCTTTGTTGTGTTTGGAGTCGAGTTAGAGTTCATTTGAGGTTTATTAATGTAAGGTGTGTAAGACTCATTATTATTGAACCTCCCAGCTATTTACCCAATTCCTAGATGATCATTTATCACCTTAGCTTTGGTAATGACTGGCGATGAACAAATTCTAATAATAAATCGTAGTTTAAGGCATTTGTTTCCCTTCACAAGGACCTTCCCTTCAACTCAGTTTGCTCCATGAGCCATCCACATATTTCCTTCTACTTAACCACACATCATCTCTAGAGAACTTTGGAGGTCACACAACAGGTTTGAGATTCACAAAAACATTACTCCAGTTCCTTCTGGAACAATGTATCAAATATTGATAAAACTGAAAAAATGCGTCCCAAGTTGAGCATAACATGACAGCACTGGTGAACCATACTATCGCTGCAGGAAAATCCAACTTGATTCATTGAAGCCAGCTCCAAAAATTGCCTGCCAGAAAAATGGCTAACTATAATTACACACAGGAGGAATTTGGAAACACTACACTTCCCCTGATCTGCTGCACTTTCAGTACAAATAATTACTTTTTTGTTTTCGACTGCATAATGAATGAGTTGCGACGCGAGCACCATCCATAATTGGTACTTTTGCAGAGATCTTGCTTGGATGGGATATGAAAGGTTTCCCTCTGAACCTTTCTGTAAAAACCGTATAAAGTGTCCTTTGATTACAGAACAATACAAAGAAACCAAAGAGCTGCCAGCATTTAGAGAAAAGTCATTTTACTGCTTACTACTTAGATTCACATTTCAGATCAGAAACCACAATCAAGCTCCCTTTTTTTTAGCTATTGGCTGCTGACTAGGGTTCAGTTTGTAAAAAGTCATTTTCGAGAGGATATGAGCCCGAAGCAACATTGTTTTGAGGATGCCGTTGATTCCTAAATTTTTGGAAAATACTAAAACAAATGAACGCACAAAGTTGTTGGGGGAAAACAAACAAACCCACTGCCGTCCTGTACAGTTATGGGGGTTCCTGTTACATGTGTTAAATGCAACTGGATGGGTTACAGTCCATTTTTGTTACATGAATATTTTTCAAGGAATGTAGACAAAATACCCAAGATATATGCAACAGAGTCGAGTCAACTCAAAATAGGAACTACAGGTAGAGGTCAGTTGGTAAGGGCTTGGTCTAATGGTCATATCTCAATAGGTTATACAAGGATCCTGTTTCCACCGGACAATAATACAAAGCACCACCATTTTTAAACTGATGGTAGTGGTATAATTTGAGCCTATTAGTGAGTGGATAAAATCTATGTCTCTCAAATAATGGAAAGTATAATAATAATGACAAGAGATTTCACCAATTAAATGTCATGATTATTATTATGGGGGTGACTACAGTGTGTATTAAATTGTATGTACTCTTTGGTTAGCTTGCTATGACTAATCCCTGCCATGCTCTGCTCACAATGACAACAAGTTCATCTATGTCAACTCATGTTCCTGAAATGTTTAAATAATTACCAACCAGCTCCATCCATGAAATCTAAACCCTAAACTGGTAGATATCTGTATTCCTACCCCCAGAGTTACATAAATTGGTAGTACAAGGTCCACACTCAAAGTGATAAGTCTTTGTGTTATCTGGATCGCAGATAAAAACAGACCCTCCTCAAGTTTCACAAACTGCACCAGCCCAATGGAAAGCAATCACAAAAAGCTAATTAAATCCTTGTAGCAATGGAAGTAACCTAGCGGATGTCAGGGCAATACACACAAAGTCATCAGCTAGAGCAGTGTCAGGGGGTAGGGAATAGTTACATCAGGGAGAAATTACTTATACAGAAAAAGTCTATTGAGATCTTGAAGGGCTTATATTAGTAGAGTTTTACAGCAGATGCTGGGTATCTTGGGAGTTACACATCAGCTGAACCCATACAATGTTCTCTGGCAATGAGGAATTTAAACCATGTTACATTGACATACAAAAGAAAGTGCTTTTTGTACTTTATTACATGAAATACTGAATTTATTTAGAAGTAGTTGGCAAGTCATTGTTTGGGAACCTACAAAGGTTTTGACTTGAGCTTCTGTTGGAATTGAATTTAATGCGGATAAACGTTTGAACTGATTAAAATGTAGTAAAACAGAGATAGCGGCAAGACAAATAACTACATTTGACCAGAATCGGGATTAGGTTTTTGAGAGGAATTGCTTTTACAAATTGTCATTTTCTTTAGAAAACTATCCAGCTCTGCACAACAGTTTCCATGAATTGTTGCTACTGTATTGTGACTTGGTGGGTAGTATGTGCTGGTTTCACAGAAGGCGAGAGCTAGAGGGGATAAAAAAAAAAATCCAACCTGGACACAGTCTCCATTTTTATTTAAATGATTCCATTGTCGATAAATGTGATTAGGAAGTGAGCAATCGAACAGGAAGTGAGATGCCACCAATCATCAGATATAAACTTATTTGTGGTCTACTGCTAAAAACCAAAAACACAAGAGAGAAAGACTGTACAGACTGTATAAAACTTTCAGAGCCTTTAGAGGCATTAAACTCAACTTGCTAAAGCTATCATACGCATACAACTAGGCCTTTACGTTTGATTAGTTGTTGTTTTGTTTTTTTTTTTTTACACAAAGCAAATATGCTTTGGCACTCATAATCATTCAAGACAACAGGTCATCAAGAGAAATCAAGAAATGAGATGCAAAAGTTCATCGTTAAACTGCTGATGTTTTTATTTACTTCTACATTTCACTGATCTTCTTCTCTAAGGGAGTTGCCGCTAGTTTGTGCACTGTTCATTAATATTTTATTGTGATGTCAAGCTGGGTGATGTCCAAGAATAAGACTTCCCAAAGAGACCCTGCTGTCTGCTCAAACAGACCTGACTGTATATTTTCCTCTGCAGAGGATTTCACTCAGTAACTGGCAATTTTGACTGTTGGTTGGAAAGTAAGTCTGAGCTACTAGCCAGGAAGCATGAAATGTGTCATGTAAACATGTTCCAAGGACTTTGATTAGCCAGTAAGTTATTCCAGCCTTTTCTTTCACTAACTGGTGATGGTGAAATTCTCATCTTATATTTCATTCAGTCGGCCATTAATTTACAACGAAACATTAAGTTCCTCTCTTACCCATGGACAATTGTGGTTGGATAAATGCGTAGGGGAAGCTGTTTAGAACAGGATGAGTTCCCATGTTAACATAAAAGAAAAATGTAGCAGAGATTGCATTAACTGGCAGAAATATGACATCAGAAGAGGTTAAAAGCCTCATTGACTAAAGTCAGAATAGACACGTAGAGCTGTGAACTTGCTTCTATTCTCCACTTCCCCATGTTCGCTTATTGAGCAAACTCTGCAATATGGTGAATACACAACCAATTTGGGAATCTACGATAGTCACAAACTTACTCTTCACATCATTTTGTGTGCGTGTGCACTGTAGCTTCTACTATTGACTTAGCGGAGAAGTGGTGCGAAGGTGTGAATGCGGCTATAGGTATACTGCTCCGAATTCACCCGTTTGAATTCACCACTTCAGACTGGCAAATTGGGGGGGTTGATGACAGGGCTCCAGTGTTGCGTATTCAACTATTCATTCAAAAGTGACAATGACGACTGTGACTAAGTAACATGACCTAGGGACAAGGTGACATAGAAATAGATAGAATATTGACAGAATACAGTTAATGGGATATGGTGAGACTGACATCACTGCCCTTCACTTGTCTAATTCACCTCACTCCGCATGACTTCTCATCCTACTTCTATCTGACTATGCCAAAGCAAGCATCTGACAGCGATTGCTGCTGTCCGTCTGTTTGGCAAGTATATTTGGAGATAGAACTCAAATTGTAGCAAAGTGAATTCCCACTTTAATCAATGAGTTTCCCTATAACAATGGTAGAAAATGACCTTTAAGGTCAAAGGCTTAACGTCTGCCTGGGGTGAAAAAATACCTGTAGTTAGCTGTAAATCCTTTCTTTTACATGACATGTTATTGTAATAATACACTGGTTTAGGGGAAAAATATATTTTCAGGAGACATGAACTCCTGGGGCAAAATCTATTAAAATTGGAAATTACCGATATTGCGATATCGATGCTATTGATATTGCGATATTGATATTTTTACCAATATCAATATCGCGATATTGGAATTTACCAATATCAATATCGCGATATTGGAATTTACCAATATCAATATCGCATTAGCGATATTTTGGCCGTTCTGCCATTGAAATCAATGGTTTGGTCGAAATTCGATATCGCGATAACGGTAAATTTCGATATTGTGATATCTGTAAAATTCCAATATCGCGATATCGGTAAAACCGTCCGATATCGCGATATGGGTAATTTCCGATTTTAATAAATTTAGTTATCTGTCTTGTATAGGCATTATGATTTATTACTACACCCCAGTAGTTGCATGTTCTTCATAGATACAATACTTTAAACCTTTAGATGTCCTGGAAATCAGATTCTATTAACTTGTATCTCTAGCTTTAACCAGAGATTTAATACTCTTGCCAACTTCCTTTAATATTGCTTAAGGGTAGGTGGGGGGCAGAACTCAATGGCATAGTCAAAGAAAGCTTGAAAAGCCATCTAGGTCATTACAAAGTTCACTGATGTGGCTGCCATTATGGTTCCTCTTAGGATTTACTTAAACATTCCCCCCTCCACCCCCCCCCCCCCCTCCCACTACTGTTTTATTACCCTAAGACCTAAACATTTTGAAAGATTTGATACATCTAGGACAGGGATGGCGAACCTATGGCATGCGTGCCAGAGAGGGCATGCAGAGCCCTCTCTGTTGGCACGTGAGCTGTCGCCATACCCTGCCTTCAGTACAGGCCACGGACCCGATCTGAAAGTTTTCTGGCCGGATCCGTGGCCTGTACTGAAGAAGCGCGTGTGCGCTCCTCCCCCGACGCGTGTGCGCTCCTCCCCCGGCGCTGGCGTGATGACGTCACTCACCAGCGCCAGCACTTCAGGGAAAGCCCTCATGGGTGACGTCACCTTTTTGGCACGGAGATCTAGGAGAAATCTATTTCATGTAATATCAATCATTAGTTTCAGTGTTGGTCAACAACAGATTGCAGTTTTGACAATGGAGACCCTTCTAGTGTCCAAGAAAGTTGTTTCTAGTTTCCGACACCAGTTGAAACCAAAAACCAGAGGAAGCAGAGAAGAAAATAAATTGGATTATGCACAAAAACTATTCAACTGAGACAGAAAGGGATAAAGTAGAAGCGAAATTAAATCAATTTATTATAAAATGTACCTGGCACTAGGTGAGAAGTGATAACTTCCATAAGGAATGGAATATTGATCCTGGAGTTTGAAGGCAGTTTCACACTGCCATGAAGCTTTGCTCTGGCTCCGCCTCCTGACCAGCATTGGCGGTCCAAAGTGTCATCATCATCATCATCATGCCTACTCCAGGCATGTGCAATGATGATTTCACTGCTTAGATCAGTGAAATCTGAGCGGTGGACAATACACTTGTCGAAAAGGCGGAATTCACCAAGTGAAGGGCAGTGATGTCAGTCTCACCATATCCCATTAACTGTATTCTGTGAATATTCTATCTATTTGTATGTCACCTTGTCCCTAGGTCATGTTGTTACTTAGTCACAGTCGCCATTGTCACTTTTGAATGAATAGTCGCCTTATGCAACACTGGAACCCTGCTATCAACCCCCCCAATTTGCCACTTTGAAATGGTAAAATCAAACAGGTGCAGTACGCCTAGTAGCAATTGCACCTTTGGAACACTCCACATCTTAGTCAATAGTAGAAGTACCTGTACACGTGCATTGCAAAATGATGTGAAGAGCTCCGTATGTTTGCGACTCACATAGTCACTCGAGTTGTTCGTGTGTTCGCCACTTTGCAGACTCTGCTCAATAAGAGAACATGGGGAAGTGGAGAATAGACACATTCAGAGCTCTACGTGACTATTTGAGCTTAAGTTAATGAGGCCCATAATCTGGCCAGTTGAGATGTAGAGAAGATGCAGTAGCCATTGCAAGTTCACTCATTCTCTTAGGTACTTAAAGGGATTTTATAATTCCATTTTATACCTCTACCATCCAGATGAAGTTCTGAAAGCATTCTATCAGTCTTTTTACAGAAGGATTGTGGTGCCCTAGTTGGTAAATAAGTTAATACATTTATTAATCTGTACATAAACAAATTGTTTATTAAAATAACTTAAAACGTGCCCAAACTGGTGTTAAGTTAGGATTGGGAAACACCGACATCTACGAACACGTCTAACAGCAGTACATTGTAGTTTCCCCTTATTTTAATATCAGATATTTCAGGTATAGATCTAATTAAAACCATCAAAAGGTGGAACTGCCCAAAACAATTGTTGATATAGAGAACACCCTTGACTATATCCAAAGCAAAAATAGCAAATATGCCCATAGTGAAGGGAAGAGGAGAAGGAAATGTATATTATCTGGTATAAACCCGGTTTGGTCTGAGTAAATGATTACAATATGAATTGTAGTTCCATGTTGGCAGTCCCTGTGGTTACTCATTTTACCAAGGCTATTATTGTAGAGCAGAATGTTGCCTTCATGCTTCTTTTCCTCCCCACTTACTACCACCTTGCAGCCTATTAATATCCTATATACAGTATATATATATAACAGCCTCTGCGTAAACACCCCTGATTTAATAGGAGGATCACCCAAGGAAACATTGTATTCCTGCAGAAAGACTTTATAGGTTTTCCTAAGTTGCCGTTGAATAAGGCCCCCATAATGTGGTCCATTTTACTAGTAAACTGCAGATCTCTGAACGTTTCAACCCAAAACATCCGGACATTTTTTTTTTTTTTAGACCACAAACGGAGTAAACAATTCTGATTTCAGTGTGAACTCTATTAAATATGTCCCTAAGAACAACGGCACGGGCATAGTCCAGTTGTTGCAGCAAGCATTGTGACTGGGCATCCTGAAACAGTGCCCAGCTGTGCTGACATATCTGGAAAGAATCCAGTTTGCCTTGTTGTGTGAGGCTACAAGACTTCTAAGGAATATCCTGTTGCCAAATAACTAACCGTAGACATTCGTTCAGATGAGGAATCATTAAGAGATCCATTTCTGATATTCCGCTCAATATAAAGCAGTGATTTACAAACCGTGATATTATTTGCAGTGTAAATTCCTAATAAAAAGGTCTGGGAAAATGGTAAAATCAATCAGGTATTTTGGGCCACTTTTCTTTTTTAAATACCCTCTTACGCGAGAGAAGGCATTTTATTGAATATAAACATCCGGTACGGTTTCTTAATGCTTCATGTTGGCTTGGCCTAAATATGTTAAATTCCAGTCAAAATTGTGGAAAGATTTTTCCCACGAGGTTTTACATTCTTGAAAAGACTGGAGTGGGGTCTTCCTGCCATGGCTAATGGTGCCATCTTTCAGTCAGCATTGGAAACGTGTCCCTTGGTGTAATGAAACCATAGGGGCAGATAGCAGACTTCCATTTGTAATAAGCCTCACTGTCCACGCTGTTAAAGGAACATGCTTTGGGAAAGGTGCAAAATGTAACTTGTGTAGTCTGGGATTTGGCACTTTCTATTGGAAATTCTTGCTGTTGAGCAGGATGAGGTCATTCCTGACGTAGGTGACATAGTAAGGTGGGGTAACCAAACAGATCACTCCACAGTGCATTTTTATTTAACTTAAACATCTGGCTTTTCAACTACAGTTCTGCCAAGTTTCATGGAAAGATTATATATATTTTGTATTCTTAAAAAACAAAAGAACAGTTATGTGCAATCAGCTTAGAGAAAGAACTTTAAGGAAGAGTGAATAATCACAATAGCCCATTTCTTGTGGGGTTTAGATTAAAATAAAGTCATTAAACTTCTTTCACTAAAAGCATTAGAGATTTTACTTTGTTTCACTATTTTGGGTTCAGAGGCACAAGACTGTTCTGTTGACTTTAAAGTAATTATGTAATGGTTGTTATTGTTTTCATGAACTCTATACTAAAAACAAAATGGCAGCTCAGCTCCTCAGAGTTTCTGCCTTGTGTATTTTATAGTCATGAGTTTTCTTTTTCTTTTTAATCTGCTAAGAGTAGCTACGATACATTTACAGCTTCTAAACAAACCGTTAAGCTGCAAATTGCCAACATCAGACACGTAATATAATACTGTAGGCTCTTGGAATAGTGATGGAGAGTTAATATACCAAATACTTTGTAAGGAGACTAAACCATAGACTACATACCACTCATCAGCTGGCAGAACTCTTTATATCAATACCACTGCAGGGACCTATGACTTCACCTCTGTTTTTCGTGTCATGTCTACAGCACAGGCCCTCTCTGAGCATGTCACTTACACAACAGTGCCACGTCAAAGGGCTGAGAAGGAAGAAGGAAGTCCTAAGCCTCCTGATCTCTGCCCTTCATCAGGTTTTCCCTCCAAAATGTTGATTTTCTCATCTTTGCTGATGTTTCTCACGTTTGGTGCTGCAGGAGTTTATATTGAGGTTTAAGGCAGTTGAAGCAAACTATATTCAAGGAGCACTATCAGTAGTTCTAAACATTCCCTCTGGCACTGGAGAAACAATAACTTTTAGTACAGAAAAAATATTGGTTGAACTCTCCAAACCTAAAGTGAACAAATTTAGGATGACACCCACCCACGGGTATTAAAAGAATTAAAAGATTTGCTGCAAAAACATCATTTTAATGAATATTTTATTTTTATAAGGAATAGTTCCTGATGCCTGGAAGCCAGCAAATGTATTACCCAGCACATAAAAAGGCGACAAGAACCACAGACTAGTAAGTCTGATATCAGTAGTAGGGAAGGTGATAAAATCAATATTTGGGAAGGTGATGAAATCTCATTTTAAAATAGGACTTATTTCAAATCAAAATCAAAAATCAAATGACTAGCAGGCTTTCTTCTGGCATGGTTTTACCATTGGATGGTCATGGCAAACTGGTTCGATAAAATATTTTCACTGTGTAAGAAAAGGGATAGTTCTGGGTAGAGCAGGTAATGTTGCACATCTACATTCTAGCAAGCCATTTGATACTTTAAACTGGTTGAGCAGCTACACAGTTTAGAGCTCAACTCAAAGGTGGTGGAGTAGAGAGGATGATGATGAACAACAGGAGACAAAATGTTGTAGTTAACGGATCAAACTGTAAGGAAGAAATAGTAATGGACTGCAGGGTTCTCTGCTGGGTCATGTTCTGTTGAAGGAATGTCTTTTTGCTATCTACATTCTAACCTACAAAAGACAATGAATTAGTGGAATGGGAGCAGTGCCAGGTAGTGGTGAGACCTCAACTTGAATATTGTGTACCATTTCAGGATCCACACAAATACAATAATAAGTTAGGAACTGTTCAGAGAAGGACAACTGAAATAGTGCCAGGTCTTAATACTAAATCATATCAGGAAAGGCTTCAAGCCCACAGCATATACTGTACAGTTTGGAAGAGAAGAAGGATAGAGGTAACATGGTAGAAATATTCAGGAGGAAAGCATAGCATTTCTGTTGCCAAGTTAACCTAGTATCCCACACAACATTTTATAAAAAAAATACACACACACACACACACACACACACACACACACACACAACATCTGTTTGTGACAAGAGAGATTTAAACAGTATTAACTGGGACTGGGACTCTGAACAGAATTTTTCAAATTGTAACTTGATTCTTTTACAAGAAATGTTAAAAAGGGATGGTGCCAAGAATAAAAGTTACGAACCCGATCTTTCTCCTCCTCTGTACTGAACTCTTAGCAACACGTTTCCACAAGCGAATTGTTTCTTTATTCCGATTCTCCACATCCACCCTGATTTCAACAAAGCACGTATACATTTTTGACTTGTCAAATAATGAGAAAGACTGGAATTCATTTCAGATTGGTTAAAACTCTCCAAGCATGCATTATCAAGAAATGGCTTCATTGTGAACACAATTTCTTTTTCTTGATTTTCTTGTATCTGTGCATGTAATTTAGATCAGATTTGTAGCATTACGTGTAGACTTAAAACCACAACATGATAAGATGTGAAAGCATTTTTTTCCCATGAAGTGCATTGAGGAGTATAATCACCAAGATAAAAAGGGTTTTGTTGAACTTTTTAGAGAAGTAGATCAACAGTGTAACAAAATTGATTTACTTTCTTTCTGAAAATCAAATCCAGTGTAACATAAGGTGCTTATAGCGCTACCCCTGAACCAAAAAGGTTCAATTATCTGGATCCTGGGATGTTCTGGCTGCAGAAATTGATGGCCTGTAGAGGAGAAAGAGTGGTCCCTGTGGAGCAACAAGAGCCCACTAGTGGCTTGGACCCTGTTGCATCTATGACCACTGCAACACCTGTAAGTTACAGGCCTGCCTCTGTGATGCTTTATACAATGAATAACTGTACCCATTGCCTCACAACAGGTGATCTTGTGAGCCAATGTGTTGTTTTGCTGTGACACCAGACAGTTCCAGATTTTCCATTTTCTCAGGCAAACTCACTAAATCTTAGCCAACCTAAGAATGCAGCTCAGTAATCTCTACTACAATAAGACTACTAGTCTTCTCTCATATAAATGTTTATAAACCAACAAGTCTACACACCCAACATATGGAACTCTCTGCCAGAGCACAAATGAACATCAGACCAAGATGTTGCTCTCCACCCACTATCCAGCAATACACAACGCCTCCTTCAACCTCTTTGTGGTGGGAGCAAGAATTTTCACAAGGAAATTGATGATTTCTTCCAAACGCAGCCATTTGTTTTAGCATTGGTGGTTTTTTTGAGTAACAAGAACACACAGGATAGTTCATTACATCATTTCAAACATCTACAATAACAAGGCAAGAAAACAATATGCTTTGGGGAGAGGGAGTCCTATCTTCTAGAGCAATATACTTAGCAAATAGCCCTGAGAAATCTGCTTGGGAGGCGCTACCATTTTGGCTAAGCAATTCTTGGTGCATTTGCAAGTCTGCCAATTCTTTCCACTGTTGTAATGTGTCTTATTCATATATATGCAGAAATGTTTCTAGCAGAGTATAACAAAGTAGATAGACAGCAGCTTTGTAAATGCATTATACATACTGATCCAAATATCACTAAAACCAAAATCCATTATGGAAGATCTAACTATGAAGTACTTATTAGACTCAGAAGATACAAAATCTGCACAGTCATGTCCAACTCTTGGATAATCTGTATGCCAGTTGCCTCCATGTTTCCCTCTTCTAGACTGCTTCTTTTAACTGTTTGACCTTCATTAACATGTCCTTCTTGATGGTGTCCAGCCAACAGGTCTTTGGTCTTCCCTATTTTCTTTAACCATTGACCATTCCAAGCATCTCCTTTTCCATCAAATTCACTCTCATCACATGTCTAAAATAATCCAGATTCTGTCCATTAATCATGCCATCCAGAGAAAGCCCTTGGTTGATAACATTCAAAAACAGCTTTGGTGTTGACCCTAGTTGCCTATAGGATTCGAAGAAGTCTTCTGCAACGCCTCAGCTTGAAGGCATTGAGTTTTACTCTGGCTGCTTCAACCCGTTATGGAAATGACCAATTAAAACTTATCTCATGCTACATCTAATCAGCAAAACATTAATATCTCTCTTATATACCACGTAGTCTGAATTCGATGGGGAAAAAAAACTCTATAAAACACATGGCCACATTACATGCTATTTTATTTTTCATGAGACTGGTATCTGTTAAATTAATGACTGATTAAATCGTTCCAATAGAGTTCTACTAAACAGAAAAAAAAACTTATTTTCTTACCGGTTATTGATTTTCCTAACTTAAGTCCACAGAATGTTTAACAGTCAATGAGAACCTTTCCCATGCAGATTAATGGCCATAATATTTTTTTTCATTCAGCGCTTGGAGGCCAAACTTTTCAGCACTGCCAGTTTTGTATTTTGGTATTCTTTAGATCTTAAGAACCGGAAAAAGCAAAACAGGCGACAAAATAATAATGGGAACATTTCAGAATCTCAATGGCCTTGTTTGTTTGCACAATAAACCATAAAATAAAAGAACATGAAGTAGACCTTGCTGTCACATCTAAGCACAGACAGGTGGCTAAGATACAGATAGGACTTATTTATAGCCCTGGAATGAGGGAAAAGACACTTTTTTGGCTATTTTCTTAGAGGCAGTAAGAAAAATACGATTTGTCCGGGAGCGTCAACAAGAAAAATAAAGATGAGAAGATAATGTATTGATTATGTAGTCAGGCTAGCAATTTTCAGAGAATACTCATCCAAAGCAACCTTACTGATACAAGATATTAATTAATCTGATATGTACTTGCACTGTTTGAACATTTACTAGTGCTTTTCACTGCCAGGGGGACCATGCAGACGGATATAGGTGTATGAACAAGCAATTGTTTTCACTAGTGCAGCCTGAGGAGCTCATCAGCACAGCCATTAAAAGAACAGTAAATCCAAAAAATGAAAATGCCCGATATGTATTTACAGTCACTATATATTCAATTTGTGTTTCCAAAAAATGTCTACAAATGAGGATATTTAGTTATTTGGCTTTAAAAAAATGTGGGATTTTGGGCACACACTTGAATAAGTTATCTGAAGCACCATAGAAAATCAAAGTCATGAATTTAACTTCCAAAATAACATTTGTGGGATTTTTTTTTTTTTTTGGCGTTACTGGACCTCCAAGATAAAAGACCTGCGCATCTGCAGAAAATGGTTATTAATTGAGAGCAGCGCTTACCTGTCACGCTCGCTTTAAATAATAATTTTATAACATTGGAATAGCTAAGTATCTTCAGCAACAGTATACCGCCGTTTAGTAAATATGTCATTATATACCATAATATCCTTTTATTGACTTTCCCCCCAGAGTTGACAGAATTGACATTCTATATTTCTTGCAAACGTAATAACCTTATTACAATGTACCAAACAATCCAAAACCTGGAAGCAAGCGACAGATTCAATGCCATTACACCTTCTCACCCAGAATTTTGCTTTTATGTGCATTTTCCATGCTGTGTGTAATGTCTCTTTCATTTAGGAGAGATTGTTACACAGCTGGATACCCATGGCTCTCCCTACAGAACACAGTGAGTTGTTCATACTAAAGAATGGAACATGTCTGGCAATAGACTGACTCACTTTACTTCTATGACTAAGCGGAGAAGTCTGTCCCAACAGCATCAGTCATATTCCCCAGGAGGACACCTAATGTTCTCCTGCTGTCCTCCGCTACATACCGGAATGTATAAACAATGAAACAAAAGTGTTTTAGTAACCAAAACGTTCACATCATAGTTTTAACCTTACTCGGCTTTCCCAAAATTACTGTTTTAAAAAAAAAAAACCGAAAATGAAGATGGCCCAGAATGCATTTGTAGTTACTATATTTTACCCACGCTTCCAAAAAATTCTACATTGTGTTCCATAATGTCTATCTTCAAAAACAGAGCTTTCTGGGCGCACTTTCTGCAGGTGCATTATGTAACGCACTACTAACGAAACCTATGGGACTAGGAGAGGTCTGTTTAAAAACATAGCTGCTATCAGCAAAGATAAGAAGAGACAGAAAGCAATGGAATTTAACTTTAAAGATATTTTTACATGTGCAGCATTTGAATAACTGCTATGCTAATCCATTTTATTTTGTCTTTTTGGTATTACTGGTCCTTTAATTTAAGTGTCATATTGGCTGCTTTGTAACAGAGCTGTAAAAATAGCATTTATTATCTTCCATGGAATAAATCACACAGGCCACTGAGCCTATTCTGACCCTCTGCATTATCTCGAGTACTGTGCCGATAAACTCACTAGCCTGCACTGGTGAAGACAATGGGTTTGCTTCTTACAGCATATCCTCACATCGTTCTATAGGTCTATGGAGGTTATTCACTAAAATCCAAATTGTCGTGTAAAGGTGTGAATTCGCCAGCTAACGACAGTCGCACACTACCCAACAGATGAGTACTGTCGCAGTCATGACTTTACTTTGGGAATATTGTCGCGGTCATGGATTTGCTATGGGAATCCGCTTTTTGAGAATTCGACAGTCAAATTCTCACTTTAGTCAATAACCCCCAAAAAACATTCTGGTTTAAAACCATCTTGTATCCCCGCCATAAAGCAACACAGTCCTGCTGTCTTAGCAAAGAAGAAGGAAAAAGGCTAATCATCCGCTATGTAAGCACAAAACACATTATCACAGAGCAAATTCAGTTTATTAACCAGTGCAAATCGACTTCATTCAACATTACACATTGTTTTTTAAGCACAAACAACGCATTATTTTTCTGTTGATAATATCCCTCGAAGAACACTGGAACCCTTAAAGGAGAAGTAAAAAAAAGCACTGCACGTATAAAAAGAAAAAAAAAGCAATGCACGTATAAAAAGAAAAAAAAAAACAGCACATGCCAAGGACCCTCTTCCTTCCCATAAATTTATCCCTGTGCCTTGGAGCTTGGGAGTAAAAAATGTAAGCACTTGAAGATAAAAGCGATTTGTCTCAGGTCATAAGTCATTTATATGAAATGTAACCGTCCATCCTTCATCTACTTAATGTCATAGCAACCGGGAATCCTGTCTCTTTAAACACAGAGGTCATTTAACCTCAGGGTGACTTCCATGTTTATTGCTTAGTTGCAGAAACGGGCCTCATTTTAACGCTTGTTCAGGCATTGGGCGTGGGGTTTCTTACCTGCGCTTTGATGCAGTAAATTTTGAAAGAATGCTACATGCATGTTTGCTAGCCTCTGCTAACACTTTGGATCCCCTGACTGATGCCTGAGTTTTGTTATTGTTAAAAGGGGTGGGAGTTGGAAAGGAATCGGCTTTTCAGATGTCAACTTCTCCAACAAGCTGGAGTGTAGAAGATGTCTAAAAGTTTCCACGCTGGATGCCAAGTTGAACATTCCGGCTGTGCAAAATGTTTGAGAGGAAAAATATATGACATTGGGGGAACATCTTAGAAAAGGGCATACGGCAAATCCCTATTAGAAAATCATAGCTTTTGTACATTGTAGGGAAAAATGTATTCAAGTCGGAAAGAGCGCCGAGAGAAATCTCGTTTTGTTCTCCCGAGATTTCTTTTGAGATCAAGTTTTTCGATTCAGAGTTTTCAAAAAAATTTCCCCATGGAAATGTAGCCATACTTTATATTAGTACAACGTCTACCTTTCCATAGAAAATATTGAAAAATCGGGATCGAAAACTCGATCCTGAAATCTCGTGAGAACAAAATGAGATTTCTCTCTCCTGCAAACTAAATGGTGAGATTTAGGGGGGAATTCACCATAGTGCGAAGTGAGGTCCGGATCCTTCGCCTCACTTCGCACAGACTGTTATGCGCTCGCTGATGTCCTGCACGCGGACATTAGTGAATGCTTTAAAGGGATTCCAGTCTCGGCGAGACCACTCGAGTGGCTTCCCTGAGACTGAAATCCCTTTAAAGCGTTCGCGGATGTCTGCGTGCGCATAACAGCCTGTATGAAGTGAGGCGAAGGATCCAGACCTCACTTTGCACTTTGGTGAATTCCCCCCTTATTTTTAAAATCCTGACTGTTTCTAATGTATGTTGTTACTAGTACACTGGCTAAAAAATGTACGTTATTTAACCAGGACTCTGTAGTAATATTTGCCATGCCAACCCAGATGGGATTTTTTTTTCTTTACTGATTTACTGGTCCTTTAAGCACAAGAGAGACTTTCATCAGATTTCAGTTAGTCCTATAAATTGCACCCACAAAACATACCAGGTTATTGTTGATGTTGTAGTTAAGCTGCACTTTCCCTGGGATTCCAACAGGGGGTGCTCATTTCAGCAGGAAAGAGAAGTCCATCAAGCCAGTCAAATGTCACTCTTTAAAGTGGACCTGTCACCTCAAAACTCGAATACTAAATTAGGTTCTACTAATTAAACAAATGTTTTTTAAATATATATGTATTTTAAAAAATGTATCATTATATAGCATTTCTCACTGTCATTTTCCCCGTCAGCCAGACATTAGAGTTCCACCAATCAGATCCCTGTTACATGGTAATTTAAGGAATCTAATTGGAGGATCTTTAATGTTAGTCATCCTTTTAGCCCCACCCAACCTAAATCGAGATTAAAGTGGAGCATCGTAGCAGATAAGAAGCAGGAAGAATGCTTGTTTTATTATAATCTTATGCTTTTAGCATTCAGCTAAGTCAACTCCCTGGTTCCTAAAAAAAAAGTCTGTTAAGTGGACCTGACAGGTCCACTTTAAATTACTAAACAAATCCAATGATGGGATACTGGGCACCCATTATCTGTGTATCTGTTAAATTCTCTTATACATGTACACATAATTTGCTCACATATATTCATACAAACCTTGATCTATAAGCTCTGCAGGGAAGAGTTAAGCAGATCCTAGAGCCCACATCCTTGTCTTTTTGTAACTTTACAATTTTTTTCCACCAACCTCTGTTACAGAGGGAAGTAACCACATTTTATTACTTGGAGAAAATGGTGATCATTGGAGGATCAGACTAAATTATTTCAGATTAGCACTTCTAGAGCTATACATCCTACTGTCTTCTAGAGCTGTACTTCTTACTGTCTTCTAGAGCTGTACTTCTTACTGTTTACTAGAGCTGTACATCCTACTGTCTTCTAGA
>WMED01006568.1:0-18354 GCA_019650415.1 Pipa parva
TACCCTACCACCCTGTGCGATTACCATCTTCTGGAATTGTTCGGTATGTAGTTCTTTTCTTTTCATTTGTTAAATCAATTACTTTTCTATTCAGCTATGAAAATTAATTTATATTCAGTATGAAATTAATTAATTAATTACACATTAATCTTGGGGTCACAAAGAAATGCATTAGGAGCTATTTTCTGACTACAGCTAGTGTCACATTGTGGCGCAGGGAAAAGTATTCTAACATCTAACTGCTGAGAACTGATTGTTGTACTGGTATTAGCTCTTCTTAGCTATTCTTGATGTCATTTATCTTTTTGCTGCCTCTATTGCGCCATTCAATATCTTTTAATCTTGTAACATGCTTAATATTTGATTATACTTATATTTATAAGAAATTAATTAATGTGTACTGGAAAATATTTTTTTTACAAAAAAAGCACTGTTCATACTGTATTATGTATAAAAGAGATAACTGTTAAAAATACTGTACTTCAATATTTCAGAAAGTGATGTTACTTTTGTCTTTCAGTATGAAGGTCCTGAAAGCTGACATTTGCCTTATGTCCTACATTGTATTGAGTCACAAAAGGAGCGCAAAAGAAGGAGCACTATATAGTGCATTAAAAGATATAACAAACACTATATAGTGCTCCTTCTCCAGGGTGCATGAGCTACAAGCTGTTTCACTACATTGATTACCATCATTTATTGAAGAGGCTTGCATCAAGAAGTGACTGTACTATCGCTTTTGTGACAATATTGGCAGAAAATTTTTTTATATTGTTTATTGCGCTGTTTTCCATTAGTTTTTACTAAGTCCCAAAAGGAGATTCATGGATTGATGAACATTTTACTAATAAGCATAGGAATATCCTCTTTGTAAACTGTAAAATATCTTTAATACATAAGTAGATGAGGCAAGTTTAGTTCAGTAGATGGCAGCACAATCTTTTGTGGATTTATTTCATTTTATGTTTTCCCTTAAAGTAAATAAATAAATGATACAAACTGAAAAATACCACGTTTCCAGCAGTGACACTGATGCCAATCTCGCATCCCATGATGTGTGACTGAATGTGAATATACAGTAGCTCAGCAACAGAAATGTCCGGCAACTCTGAATACCTCTGTGATGAACTGCGAGTGTGCCCTGACTGCTTCACTAATCTTCTAGAGGAAGTGCAACCAGTTAACCGAGCTACTGGATTTGAAATCAGTTATTCTATTGCTGTTTAGTCAAATGCATTTTGTGTGGTCAGTAAATAATCTGCACTACTTGTAGCTGGATAATAATAATAATCATTTTAGTATTTAAATATAGAAAATGTTTTACTGAAGTCTTTAAAGAAAAAAAAAGGATTTGTAGATAATCTTGTCAATAAGAACAGGTAATTTAATAATAAAAGAATATGTATCAAACAAATGTGGAAAAGGAAGCTGGACTGGCACTGACATTAAATATTTTGTAATTGGATTCACTTTCCAGAATTCCAACACAATATTAGGCGAAATTTCATAAAATCAAAAATCGCGATATCACAATTTTGTCAATATTGATATCGCAATATCGAATTTTCCAGCGATATTATGGATTTTCCATAGAAATAAACAGATTGAACATTTCATTCGAATTTTGATATTGCGATATTGATATTGCCGATATCAGTAAAAATCGATTTCTTATTTTATTAAATTTCACCCATTAATAAGTTAAGATAATCCAAGATAAGACAATAAATTTACTGACAATAAAGAGAAAGTTGATGAATGCTAAGGGGTTGTGTGCAGGTGGCAAAATAAGTTTCAAAGAGTTTAACAAAATTATCCCTGCAACATCTGTAAGGAGAAGCTAGAAGGACCACTTCCTAAGGGGAGATCTTAACTGGAATTTTACACAGCTGGGTAAAGACTTTGATCTGTACTGTGGAAGGTTCATTATTCCACAGTACAGGTCATGAACTGGAACCCCACAGTGGAAGGTATAACCATTTCTATTTCTTTAGCACAGCCTGTCTGACAGACATTTTCCTTTCAACAGCATGTCTGATTTCCTCTAGTCTTCACCTGATTGTGTAAAACCTCCTCATATACAAGCCCCAAACACCCTAATTTACTCTAAAATGACAATCCTCAAAATATTATTTTTAGAATATGCAGCCTGATTTTAATTCTTACCATTTCTGTAAAAATGTGTTTTTCCAACCCTGTTCTTGCTCTGTCTTCAATCCACTTCCTTTTTTACAAGTCTTCTGAGTTGGCTTGGGCTACCAGTGCCTCTGACTTGATTTATGTTTTTTCCATTTTCATAAGATTGTGCTGCAGTTCCACTTTAAACCACCATTTAGCGCTATGTATTGCATGAGTGTTATATGCTACTGAGCTACATTAGGGAGCTTGCACAATGACATCTGTTGGATTAAAAGTTATGTTGTAGCCCAAGGAACTAGCACACGGGTACACAGGTGGACACAGTCACAGCTCAGTTAACTATGGACACTGACGGGAAAGAAAGTTCACACAGCAACTCAATTAAGTTACCATATCTTTATATAGTAACATACAGTTGTTTATAAGACCTAAAATAGACACAAGTCCATCCTGATCTTCCTTTTGCCCCGCAAAAGTCAATTATCTTCATCTTATTGAAAATATCCTTCCAGACTCTTCTATTCATTTCTCTAGACATAGATGTCATCTTTTTATACTTACAGTCATTGGTTAATAAATTATAGGAGAGATTACTTTATCGACCTTTGACATATTTCTACATTTTTAGGGGTGAGCTAATAACATCTATATAATGTAGAATATTTGGGGCATATTTATCTAAGGGTGAATTTACCCCACAGAGTGAATTTGCCACATTTGGCAACAATTCATGTATCTTGAAGTGAAGTCAATTGTTCATATTCATTAAACAATCTATTGTGAGGACAATGGAGTGAATGGTTGTGAACTCTGTTGCATTGTGCTCTCTGAGCACAGACAAATGAATAGAAGCAGTGACATATTGTAGCACATTTTTAATAAATAGACATTTTGTAACAAATTGATGTGATTGCCAAGGAGGCAATGTATTTCTTTATATTAATATGTTCATAGTAGAAATATGCATATATTAATATTAGAAAGGACAATGCCACCATATTTTAGCATTCAGACAAACTGGGCAGGTTGGACTGGGGTCTGGCCTGTGGCCCGATAGGTCCACTATTCCTGGGAACCACAGGAGTATACTCTGGTCCTCCAGTGGGCCAGTCCGACCCTGGTAGCATTTTTGATTGCTAGTATTGTCATCGGTGAATAGTCCCATTAATTGCAACTGTGTTTTAACATTCAACTATTGCAGATAATTCGTAGTTCATGTTGGCACTTGGTTGCCACATTTTTTTATGTTGGTAAAATGTCACCAGAATATTAACAGGAAACATGCTACTTTCCTTTGGTAAAGTCAACCCATGTATTCATGTTAGTATACTATGGCAAATTGTCACTTTGATACATGATAAATACTCAAAGTGTTGTTACATTGGCAGCAAAAGGAAATGAAACATTGTGTAAAGACATGATTGGCTGTGGTTCTGGCAGCTTTTCATCTGTTTTCCACTTTACTTGATCCACTATAATCTAGTGGTATTTATCTGCCAACACTACTGGTAATACCAACACGGTCCAAAAGATATACTATATGTTCACAAGACTGTAGAAGTAAGAATAGAAACCACAACTCCTTCAGTAGAACAATGTTTGCGTATCTTATTTTTTCAGTCACAGTCCCCTTTACTCAACAAAAAGAGCTTTGGATATAGGGGGTCATTGGCCAAAGTGTGAATTTGCATCACTTCGGGTTGCTATGCTCTGATTCACTGCTCCGTGTCAGAATTCCCATAGTATATTCGCAACCACATCAATAGCAGTCTAATGTGTCGTGAGTGACCTTTGTTAGCTGGGGAATTCACTACATCATAGAGTTTGCTGAATACCGGAATATGGGGAAGTGGTGAATTCACACCTTTACATGAGTATTTGCACTTTAGCAAATAACCTCACAAATGTCTGTTTTTATTGTCCCAATTTTCCTCATTGGCAGTTCTATTTTCCATTTATTAACTTGCCCTGAAAGATGTAAGAAAATCCCATTGGTAAATACTCATTAGTAAATCAGCATCTGAATCATCCACTGATTAATTTTTCTTAATTGCTATATAACTTTAATTAACAAACAGACCACAAATAATTTAAGAAGGAGTTACAGAATTCTCCTTAACTACAGATGTGGTCTTGGTAATCCAACTCGGATGTTACTCAATAAAATACATTCTATTTTTCTTGACTTCCAAGTAGATATAATGTTATTTTTGGCACATTTTATTGAAAGTGGCATCTCTGAAAAACAACCTCAAGTTCCTTTACTGAATTTCTACAATTGCTGTCATAGGCTATTGCACATTCAGAATCCCAAATGGAAACAGTTTCAAGAAGTGGTTTCTTAAAATAGTCAATTATTTCTTTCATTTTGAAAAATAAAATAGTTTGGTAAATTTTAAATTTCAGTAATCTGTCCAGAAAAATTAATAATGTAAATAAGGCTTAAATGATTTATTAAATGCTTATACTCTGCTAAATTGTAAGCACAAATAAGAGAGTTCTGCTAATAATATTAAGCAACGTCCTTGTTTAACATTTTTAACCAGTAACATAAACAAAAAATAAATATTTACTAATGGCAGACATCTTTTTTGTGTTGGTTCTTTGTAAGGAGCTTTAGACAACACATATTCTTAAAGGAACAGTCCAGGAAAAAAATGGAAAAAAAAAACACATTTGTTATTTGCTAACTTTTATTATATGCAATTTATTATTCATTTAAAAAAAAATTCTTACCTGTAAAGAATGTGCAGGTCATCCAGGGAGGACGCGTTGATCACGTGCATGCTCTCCCATGTAACATAGGAAATGCTGATGTGGGGCTTCATTATCAGTGTGGCTGGAGAGAACCTCGCATCTTAGAGTGATCGGGTGAGTCGGGACGCCATAGAGTCGCTGGCAGAGAATGAAGATGGAGTCTACAACACGGAAGTGCTGTACAGCACTTCTTTATAGGTAAGAATTTTTTTTTTTAAATGGCTAATAAATTGCATTTAATAAAAATTAGTAAATAACATAAATAAATATAGATTTTTTTTTGCCTGGACTGTTCCTTTAATGTTCCCAAGAAAGACAGATTTTAAAGTTAAATGCTATACTTTCTAGACACCATTTCTTTTAGCACAGGTTACATATATATATATATATATATATATATATATATATATATATATAAAGGCTATTCACCAACAGTAGCAATTATTTGCATTTACCCATAGCAACCAATCCAAATTTGTCTTTCAGAATTCTAGTCTCCCTATACCAGCGTTCAGCAATCTGTGGCTGGGGAGCTGCGTGTGGCTCTTTGACCGTGTTGTGTGGCTCTCATGTGGTGGCCCGCCCACCTGCCCATGACCTCCGACATCTCTTGTGATGGGACGTCAGGAGGTCATGTGATCGGGAACGTAGGCACTCCTCCCCCTTTGAGACTCCGGAACAGTTTTCAATGGTGGAGGAAGGAGTGAAATGGCATCCTTCTCTACAAAGATTGCTGACCCCTACCCTATACCAATGAATTCTAACAGCTGATTGTTTGCTATGGCTTACTATACCTCTAGAAAGATTACCCATGTTGATGAATTCCATAGTAATTGTAAAGACATATGACCTCTTTTGCAGTTTTTGGTATTACTGTCTTTTAATGACATTTTAAATTAAGAGAACATATTATTTTGTAGACACAATTACAGTATTATTAGCATAGAATTTAGACCCAGGGATACGTGTAATTCTCCGATCCCATCTTTAGACACCACAAATGACTCTAGTAGTCATAAACCACAGAACAGAGTGTATGACAGAACCAGTGTCTAGTGTACAAGTAGATTTACTATTTCTAATTCCATTTTTGATATTATTACCTAAGGCAGATTAAGCATTTGAGTCTAATGTTTAGTACCTGAGACATATTTATCAGAGAGGATAAACACATTTCTCCAGTTCTCTTGACAGTTGTAATATTCTTTTTTTTATTTTTATACATTTTTAATTTTGACTATTTATCACTTTTCTTTTTCCTGTTTTTTTTTTTGGAATTTCTTTACCACGTATGTTCTATTTCATTGCATTTCTTTATCAGTAATATAAATCAACATCAACATTTTATTTTTCCCTTAAATTCAATTTAATTTAAAGCTGTTCACCACTGCAACCCTGGCGTAACACATTATTTTCTAAGAGACAGCTGTGAAATGGCAGAAACACAGTAAAACTGTGGGGGGAAAATGGAGCAATTGCAGCAAAAATGGATGAAATTAAACTGAAACAATCATGATTTTCCCTACTCTGTCAATAAAGTTGCACCCATTTAATCAAACTGTGGATGTCTTTAGCAATTAACTGATAAATTTATTCTAATGCTAAATATTAATGTTGGCTCTCAGGGTTACTTACAGGATCATAACTACAGGAGTTGCAGTGGTTGCAACCAAGCGTGTAACCCAGGGGACCTGGCCAATCTGCAAAATGGCTGACCTTGCAAGGTGCAGCTTGCCCACCTAGGGGCAATGTGCTCCAGGGGAGGAGGGTCCAGTTTTGTTCTTGTGCTGGGGACCAAAACTCAGTTATCTCTCCCATAGTTAATTACCTGTCTTTTGTACAACCATATCTCTGTATTCATCCCATACCACAGGCTTTATTTTCCTTTACTTCTTCCCATCTAGAGAAATTAATTTATTTCTAGGAGTTTATTAATGACAGTTGGGAAGTTCATGCTATAAATTACAGATGGAATATATCTTCATTATTATATATCTACTGCTGAAACCTTGCCATTTAGCATTGGAAAGTGTTTCTATTTGAGGACTTAGGTACTTTTCCACAAACAATCCAACCTAATAAAGAAAATTCATGTAGTTGTTGCTGTTTATGGAAAATGCCCAAGGCAAACAACATGGCAGTTCTTATTCATATGTATGAATATAAATATACAGAAGCTACACAATGAAATATGCCACGATCCTATAATAAAGTATAGCATTATATATTAAGCAGTGTAGTGTAATAAAGCCATCATTCCTTCCACATATTATCTAATTCTATTCAAAATAAATATCTGTATTTTTTTTTAAAAAAAGATTTACATTCTACAGTATATACATAGACCTGAAACATACCTGTACGCCTGATCAGGGTAATAACTGAAAACTAACCACTGGCATTAAACCATATTCTACTGAAGTTTAAATAAATGGCACTATGAATAAACACAAGGAAATTATGAAGATCCAAGCAGTATAGAAATCAAATCTGTGCTGTGTTTATTAAGCTGCAATAGGCACAGCCACCATTTTCTAAGTAGCTATAACCCACCCATGATGATGTGGCACCTAGCTACATAAAAAGTCATTTGGTTAATGTATCATTGGGAGGGTAGATTTAGTTAAGCATGTTCAGTAGCAAGCACTGGGTGCAGGAAGAAGGAAGGATTAAAATCAATAAATGGATTCTATTTACTGCTTGCCTTGCCTAGGATAGACTGATATCTGAAGTTGGACTATCTGCAAAAATTCCTTAATTAAAACCCTGAGACATTCTTCTCTCCAGACTGTAATGTGTTCACAGTTTAGTAAAATGTTCAAGAAGAGACAAACATACTTGCCAACACAGTATTCCAGCCCAAGTTAAATCAACTGAAAATGGTAACATAACTGTAACAGAGGAGAGTTTTGCCTTATGTTCCATAGTGAGAAGACCACGTCCTGCAGTTACCTTTCAACATGATAAAAGGATATTTAATTATCTGCTAAGTAGGGAATCCAGAATTGTGGAATGTACTTTTGACATTTTGGCAAACAGCCCTGGGTAGGAACGTGTAAAGCATTTGTAACAATGCCAGCAAATAATGCATGTGTACTGTCAGTTAGGATGTGTATGCATTTTCAAATGCAGTATATCAATATCATTAATAAATTTAATTCTCTACATGTTGAAATCCCAGAATTAGGAATCCTTGTCACGGATATACTTAAATGAAATTTAATTAACTAATTAGTTGTATACCTTGGAAGGTGAATTTTTGCAAAGGAGTGTCTATTTTATGTATGTTTAATTTTATTTATAAAGCGCCACAAATTTATGCAGTGCTGTACAATTCAGCAGTACAAATACGTGGAGAAAGTGCATTGTACAATACTATACAAGTATAATATAAGAAGAATACTTCACTTTAACTGCTAGGTAGTGCTTGACTACACTAGAGGTTGGAGGTCCCTGACCCACAGAGCTTACAGTCTATATGGGAGGAAGGCTTACAAACACAGATAGAAGGGATCTAATAGGGATATAATCAAAGGTCTATTTTGCCTGTTTCATGTTTTTATGTTAATGCACATTTATTTTTCTTGTGCACTCAATACTTTAAAACAGGGGTCTCAAACTCAATTTACCTGGGGGCCACTGGAGGTAGAGTCTGGGTGAGACTGGGCCGCATCAGGTTTTCCACAAGAAAACAATAGATTAAAAACAATACATGGCCCTGCAGGTCAATCAGCGGCTTTGTGGGGCAATATGCAGCTCTGCTGGGTGATTTGCATCTGCTGGAGAAATTAGCACCTTTGTGGGAAAATACACAGGTCAACGGGGCAATGTGCGGCTCTGCGAAACAATATGCAGTTCAGCGGAGCAATGTGCGGCTCTGCGGGGCAATCAACGGCTTTGTGGGGCAATATGCAGCACTGCTGGGTGATTTGCATCTGCTGGAGAAATTATCACCTTTGTGGGGAAATACGTGGGTCTGCGGATCAATGTGCTGCTCTGCAGATCAATGTGCAGGGCACTGTGCGGCTCTGCAGGGCAATGTGAGGCTCTGCAGGGCAATGTGCGGCTTTATGGGCTACCGGCGCATCTGCAATTTTTTTAAAAATTATAATTGGGGTGAATTTTATGGCTGGGGGGGCATTGTGTGGTCACTGGGGTGTTTTATTAAATATATCACACAGACACAGACTCACACACATACACACACAGACAGACACAGAGACACACACACACACACACAGACACACACACACAGACAGACACAGAGACACACACACACACACAGACACACACACACACACACAGACACAGAGACACAGACACACAGACAGACACACACACAGACACACACACAGACAGACAGACACACACACACACACAGACAGACAGACACAGAGACACAGACAGACACAGAGACACACACACACAGACAGACACACACACAGACACACACCCCTCTCTCTCTCTCTACCTACCTTAGCGACCAGCACACGGATCACTTCCTGATTTGGGATGCAGCTGTTTTGTTTTTTTTGAACACAGCTTTATTGATGTGATTACAGCCCTGCCAGGGACAGCCGCTCGTAGAAAAATGATCAGCCGATACCGGGCCGCAAATCCATTGGTAGGTGATGTAGAGGTGGGGGCCGCAAACTGTCGTCCTGCGGGCCGCATTTTGCCCGCGGGCCGCAAGTTTGAGACCCCTGCTTTAAAATGATCTAAGACACAAATATATGTCGTTTTATTCTGTGCAAGCACACACACCTATGCACATATAAACAAACACACATAGAAACTTATGGGCCTCATTGACTAAAGGATGAATTTATCTGTCAAATTCACCTCACTACAATTTCAGTCACATTACCAAAATAGTCACAGATTCACTTCTCAGTATTGACTAAGCGCAACTAGTCTTTTTGAACAAGCGGTCAGTGGCGATGACTGTCAGATGTGTAGTGTAGCATTGTCAGCTGGATAGAAGTAGAATGTGGAGCGCTGTCATCAGCCCCCTGATTTGCAAATCTGAAAAAGAGAAGTCAAACAGGTGAATTCAGGGGAGTCTAGTCACATGCGTTCTTTCGGCACACTTCTCCGCTTAGTCAGTAGTAGAAGTACCTGTTGATACGTAGAGCTCCATAACTTTTGTAGATGCACAAATTAGATTGCAGAGTTTGCTCAATAAACGAACATGGGGAAGTGGTGAATAGATGTTACTTCAGAGATATACGCGACTATTCATCCTTTAGTCAATGAGGCCCTAAATATTTAATCAAATAAAGATCTTGTGGTCCCTTATTATTGCACTGTTTGCTGCAATTGCAATCAACCATAGTACACTTTGTAAAATTTCTTGAAAAAATGTAAATGAAAAGAATATTGTGAAAACAGGTAGCCTCCTTGATTATTTTAATGTAACAAAATATACTGAAATAAAAAAAATGTTAAAAACAAATTCAAAAATAAAATTAGAAGATCTTTAATTAAAACTAACCAAATACCATTTGGGCAATGAGGATTTTAGTAGCAGGCGGGAACTCCCCACGCTATTTTGCCTGGGGAACATGGTTGTTGTTATGTAATGGATGCTTAGATTTGTTGTGAAACACTGAATAGATTGATAATGTAGAAAATGTGGAGTCTGTTCAGTCTTAAAGGGGAACTATGAGCTTGTTTAGTCTGGGGGTGATTAGGAGAGAGGAGGGTATACATACTCACTGATACAGTATGATTCTTAGCCTCTTGCAATGACCCTTCTCTGTTCACCGATCCAAAGTCTTCTGCTGCTGACAGCCAGTGTGGTCCTCTTCTCTACCAGTTCCTCTTTATTTCAGTGAATTGAGCACGTGCGGCAGCATAAAACATCAGTTCGGCAGAGAGCTCAGGGGTATCACTAGATAATTAGCCACTTCACTGAAATTAACAATGTTTGATAAATATACAGCATTGACAAAGTGCTTATTTATGGCAAATTCACACATCTATGCGTCTATTAGCACTTTTGATGATTTCCCCCCTTAATGATGTTAAAAATATAATATAATTTTGCAATTAAAAACATAGATGGCAATATGTGTGGAATATGTGTGGAAATATTGGTAAAGTTAGTGATAATGGACTAATAACTATCAAATATAGATTTGCTAATAGGAAGGTGATTATAATTTAATGTGATATTAATATCTCTGTAATAATTAAATATATAAGTATGAATAAACACAAATGAGCTGTGACAATTATGAAATGTATTCACTGTAACATTAGAAGTTGGTTTATATCAATAAAATCTGAAACCCTAAACAGATCCCTTAAAAAAGTGAAATATTTGCCCTCAAATAAAATTGTACTTTGGTATAATTTCACCAAAACTGGCATTAGGAGAGGGTAAAAGGGACAAATGCCCAGGGCCCCTGACTTCAAGGGGATCTCCCACAACTCTCTGCACAGTAACAAACCTCTATTCTCCTCAAGTGCTTCTAATTAAGGCTAAATCACAGGGAATGAGGAGAGCAGAGCGTTGTAAATGTGCAGAGGGCTGTGTGTGTGTGTGTGTGGGGGGGGGGGGTAGACTTTGACTTGGGAGGATTTTGATTTGCCCAGGGCCCCAGTTCCACTAAAACTGGCCCTGGACTTCACATGGTGAGACAGATGTAGTGTGCTTTACAAGGGATAACAATTGTACTATGTGCAGTTTATAAAGAACAACAGTACTAAACACAGAGCTTCCACAGACCCTCCCCCCAAACGAACAAATGGTGCCCCCTACATGGCAGTGCACTCTTTTACACAACTCATTTATACTGCAATCTGTCCAGTTACATTAATGAATTCATTAATTACTATTAGTTTATTTCTTTTTTACATACATAGAAAACTGAAATGATACCAGATTACTTTTTGCTTACTGAAAAAAAAATGTTCTTTAAATATTTAAGTCGGTTGTCATTTTTCCTAAGATTTATGATTGGACTACAGGGAATTTCTATAATGTGTAAAATGCAAAAATATGCACCTTTGACAACAATGAAATAGATCATATTCCCTTTACAATGTATTAATAGCAAATGATATGATTTAAGGAAGTAATCATTCATAACCACATTGTGACACAAACACCAGATCACATTTTAAACTAGACTATAATGTAATGTACATCACATTATTAATTCAAAATAAGAAATTGAACAGTCTTACAGGGTGTTACAGTTTCTGACAGTCATCATTTCTCTTTAATCATTCAGAAAACCTGTGTACAGGACTCTTTATAATGGAGAAGAGATTGAAAAGCGGCTGACTGTAGACACTAAATTATAATGTGTTTCTTTGCACATATTTAATGATATAATTAGGCATATATATGTATGCCTAAAGACTTGCTTTTAGCACTTTTCCTTTCCATCTGTTTTTAGTTCAAAGAAGCCTCTGGGTTTTTCATTTGTATTCTCATCTGCTTTTCTGCCTTTGATATGGAGCATGTGAATCGTGACCAGGAGTAATTAACAGTTCAGTGTGCTAGATCTCATATGAGAAAAAGCTGCACTGTTATGTACAATGGATTTACCATGGCAACCACTGAAATTACTCATAACAAAAGCATGGCAGCTTGAAAATTAGATCCCGTTGTCTGTCATGCATGCAGCTCTCTTCATGTGCATCCTTAAAATGAGCTCAGAAAGAAGAGAATACCAGGAGCAAACAAAAACAAATGATTGAACAGCATGTCCACTTCATATAGCAACACATAACGGATGTTTAATTAGCACCTTTCTATGGATTAGGAAAGAATAATGTCTGTTATTTAATGACTTATAACATTTCTAATTTTTTTTTTTCCAATTAGTCAGTTTCCTAATTATTCTGTTATTTAAGAGTGATAGTGAATATCGAATACATTAGATAAGATGGGAAGAAATAACTTAATATCATTATAAACACTGGATAAATATCTGCAATACCTTATCTGCAGATATATATGTGCACACACAAACATTTAATATTTAAATTAATGAATTAAACCTAAACTTTTGACATTTGGGTAGATTATCATTCTAGAGAGAACACAGAATGTGTCTCATAAACTATACAGACACTATATGAAGGTTCTGCTGCACTATATGGAGGTACTGCTGCACTATATGGTGGTACTGCTGCACTATATGGTGGTACTGCTGCACTATATGGAGGTACTGCTGCACTATATGGTGGTACTGCTGCACTATATGGGACACAATGAAAGGGAGACTGCTGGGGCGGGGTGCATTTTGGCATTGTCGCCTAGGGTACAATTAAACCTTGTCCCGGCACTGGTTACAAAACTTATACAATAACAAACTTTACTGACCCCTAGTTATCACCCCCACATACATTTAAAATATCCATTAATGGGATATGTAAAAGAATATGTTATTCAGAATAGAAATACAGTACATATAACAAATCGAAACAAGTGGAATTAAGAAATGAAAAGGGTATTGAAAAAAGGTACCTTTATGCCCTGTATATTTTAGAAAGATCATATTCCTGATTTAAACCAAGTGGGGAAAGAGACTCCACACTTTTAATCCAGTATGCTTCTCTGGTCAACGATATTTTAACCCTGTCACTTCCCCTATGTGGTGAAACATCATCAATAACTTGAAACCTAAGTTGACTAATGTTATGCCCCATTTCACAGAAGTGTTTTGCCAATGGATGATCCAGTTTTTTACATTGAACAGCATGTTCCCTTATTCTTTCACAAATCATTCATGTTTTCTGTCCGACTTAAATATTTCTACAGGGACATTTAATTAGATAGACTACACATTTCGAGGTGCATGTAAATTGTCCCTGAATTTGGACTAGGGTTTCCCTTTCTAGGATGGAGAAGGACCTCACCTTTAATTACATTACTACAGGCCATACAGGCTTGACAAGGGAAAGTTCCCCTTTTGGGTCTAGTCAGCACTATTTGCTGCAGCCCTCTATTTTTCGGTCCTATTTCCACCCTAACCTACCATGTTTTTGATCTCCTTTTTGATATAATTGGGGGTTGTGCAAATGCTTTCACTCCCGAAACACCCTAGTGTGACCTAATTATCTAAGCTGTCCTAGGACTCTAATGTATTGTAGGTTCAAACAAAATCACAAAACATCCTTGTGATATTATACTTGTATTGTTTAATGCACTTTTCCCATGTCTGTATTATATTTGTATTGCTGAATTGTACAGCACTGTGTAAATTTGTGGCGCTTTATAAATAAAATTATACATACATACAAAAGCAACTGTTTTTGTGTTGCTCTTTCTTTTATTATCAGATTTTTTACTTATATTTTCAAATACTTTTCTCTGTGAGTCCAGGAGAGTCTTAGGGTAAATCCCTCTGTTCAAACTGATTTTCCATTTCTCCTAGTCTTTCCCCAAATATTTTATCATCTGAAACAATACACTGTATCCCACAGAGTTGTGATTTCGGCCATTGCCGTCCCCTGTACTTGAAAATAAAAATCATTGTCAAACAAAAAATAGTTTTTCTTCAAAGCAAACTCTAAACATTTCATCAAAAAGTGTTTTTGTTCACTATCCAAAACGTATTCAGACACATGTGTACTGCCCCACGACCCCATCAGCGTGTCCTTGTAATTGGTATAGAGTTTCCATCTTATTCCTTATTGTCTGAGGTTGGGTGGTTGTCTAAATCTCAGGAAAGATTTGTTTTGGGATTTAATCATCTATTATCAATGTTTGTAAGTATTATATGATTTCACACATTCCTTCCAGTATGGGGTATTATGTTATTACCGGTGCAATTTGTGTGTATATTTTTCTCCTTATAATGTATGGTTTCCTTGAGATTTTTTCAGAGCTTGTTTGATGTTTTTATTAATGATTTAATGTGAGTAACCATTTTGTAGTGGAGATTGTGCCATTATATTAAGGTGAACATTTCTTTCCACTGGATCTGAACATCTTCTGTGGTTGCTTGGCTGTAAATTACAGCTTCCTTAGTGTGTTGGGGGGTTGAGGCTAGGGGGGAATTCACCATTCAGCGAAGTGAGCTCCGAAGCCTTCAGCTCACTTCGCAAATGGTATTATGCGCTCGCTGAGGTCCTGCACGCGGACATCAGCGAGTGCATTATACCATTTGCGAAGTGAGCCGAAGGCTTCGGAGCTCACTTCGCTGCATGCTGAATTCCCCCCTAGATCTATGGAGATAGCTGCATCTGCCAGTGGTTTTTCTGTAAACGAAGGCATGCAGTTATTTTTCAGGGTCATGGAAATAGATAGTATCTGCAGAGTACTCCATTTTTAAGTCACTTGCCAGATGGAATAAGGAATTTTTTAAAAAATATATAACTTTCAAATTGTAATTGAAACCTTTGAAATCAAACCTTGTGTATAGATTGTATTTGACGTGCATTGGTTTGTTATAGCTTGGTCCAAAGAAACCTGAGCCTGTCTAGAATTTGCAGTGATCAATTTGTTTGGATTATTACCAATGCAAACTGTTTCTCTTATATAATATTAAATGCTTAATGGGTAAGTTAAACATAAATGGAGGTTGGAGATCCCCTTTAACTTGTTGTACTGGAAGTTAAAATTTAATTCTTTCACAAAATTAGTAGTGTTATTATCATTTTACAGAATTTTTCACATCATTAGCTCCATACATATTTATTTCCCTATGTGACCTCACTGGCATGCATGAGACTTTTCTGTATTTTTCAGTAGAACTCACAGAATATTCTACATTCTAAGGTGTACTAATTACTACAAAAATGACATTAATAAAATTGAATTTTAGCACTTTAGCATTTCCATTAGAGGTTCATCATCCAAACATCAGAAATAACTTAATGTATTTTTGTTTTTCTAAAGTGGACTGTGTAATAGCAATAGCTTTATTCTAAAGCTTAAAGCTGTTCACTGTAAGTGCTGTAAAAAGAGGAGAGGGGATTGGAAAATAGGTCATACGGTTTAAGTGCTGCATTTGTGTTCTCTTCCTGATAGATTACTTGTGAAAAAACTCTTGAGACTCACAGAGATCCTTTGAAATACTGTTGTATCAATACTTCAAAGTATGTTCAGTGCTAGAGTCTATCTGAAAATCAAATATCCACTCATGTTAAAAAATGTTTTACGTAAATTGATAATGACTTTGTAGATGAATATGCATTCGATAATTTCTAAAACCTGAAGAGACTCATGATTGTTCATTTCTAGACATCAGAGTGCCTGTACATGCTTTTCCATTAAAAACATCCTACTGTAGTTTGGAAATAACTCTAAAGCTATACTTTCCCCAACTTCACTGGTTCTTACATTTCTGGGTTCATTTCGTCCCTTGGATGCTATTCTGCCATCCTGCACTTAGAGTACAAAGTAGGTAATTTCATTAATTTCATTTTAATGTGGATAATGAAACAATCAGTGTCACAGTGATGTACACATTCAGAATCTACACAGGGGGTCGCCACAACCCACCATGTTTTTCCATGAAGTGACCTATTCCCTTAGTTCCCTTACTTCCCATGAGACCAGCATGTACTGTCTTCCTAGTTTTCATACTATGGACACTCCTGAGTTCTAATTTTCTCCAGCGAAAGATACATTCAATATATTATATACTATATATAGTACATATATTATATACTTTATAATGATTTTACCAAGAAATAATTCATTTCTAGTCTTTCTGTAAGTTAATTAAAAAGATGAGTGCTGTAGTATTATAGGATACTTTATTTGGACTAACAGTTCATTGTTTAAGACAAGCTTTCAAGAGGTGTTCCCTCTATATCAGGTCACAGCAGTATTAAAGGATACACAGTTTATAACATATTTTTGTGAAAAACTAAATGACAAAGAGTCAAAATTGGTTAGTATTATAGAACTTGTACCTTTCTAATTAATGGAATTGGACTAATATGGCTTAAACCATTTTGTGTTAGTCCCTTAGTGATCATTATCTTCTCTTATTGTGATTTTTTAATTTGACTTCGTCCACCACCCATTCTACATCTTTATGCAATGTCTGAGTTACATGGCCTTAGTGGTATTTAGTGGATGCTAGCTTCTTTTATAAGCCACAGTAGGTCATGCCATTAATGTAACTGCACAACATTTTTATATCACACCAGCAGACTGTGAAGAGGCAACTCCCAGAGGGTTAGGTAGGCATGCTGCCCCCTTATTCAGTGACAGGGGTCTATTTTTCCTTCCATGTGATACTACTAGGAGTGATATTACGCATGAAGTAATGTAACAAACCCCTGACTGTAATGATCATAGTTGGTTTTAATGGGTTAAAAACTCAACACATAAAGATGCAGGCAGTGAAAGATCTTGAGAAACTGCTAGAATTTTTCCAGTGTTATAACCTGCATTAAGTTTATTTCTTTTTTTGCTTGGAGAGCATTTCCTACAGTCAGTTTCAGCTCATGACTAACACTGGTATAAAGCCATACCGTGCGGGTTTTCATGTGTGTCTCATTTCTGCTAGAAAATCTCTTATATACAGTATGAGTAGTTATGAATATGACTATAACCACTTGGACTTCATGGAAATGCACATTCTTATATTCAGATTAAAGCAAAATAAGAATACTGCAGATGTTTCAGTGGAAGCATCAAGAAGCTTTCACATATACTCATCTTATACATTTTGACTGAACACAATCCTTTTTATAGTCATTTGGAAATGTCCCTGAAAGACAGGCAAATGACATATTTTTTGTTCCATATGTCAAGTGAAATTCTATTAATGAGCTAAGAGCTGCTCAGATTGCTTTCAGATGACTTTACCATGATACATGCCAGGCATAAATAATGGGAAACACACAGATATCCTCTTGCACATCAGGAATGAGAGATTTGTAATTTATCTGCCAGCTAATAGGGATGACTCGTTTTCCTACATACAGTGTGTAAGCCACCTACCCAACTGTATAGGGATCTGTGTTCTAAACTTTCATGTCTGAACTACACAGCTTTCCCTTATGTGTCCCTACAATAAAAAAAAGTACATATTCCTGATGTAGAATCTAATGATGTTAAAGACTGCATTATCTTGGGACAAACAACGTACACAGCACATTTCAACGTAGTGAAAAGGGTAAGTACTGCAATTCAGTTGAACTGCTATGGTCTGCTCCATCTGTATGCAGAATTTTACTATTACTGAATTAGACTACAGGAAAATTTGTGAGGAAGGTCAGGAAAAATAGAAATGAATGAACAGATCAAAGTGTATGGACATAGAAATGTGATTATTAAATGCTGCAAAATGTGCTTTAATACACTTTTTACAGGTAATGCCTTCATTTTTTAAATACTCAGCTACTTAAAATTGCATTTTGAGTATAATACTTCCATTGATACAGTTAGTATAGTCAGAGACAGTTTGCCCTTGTGTGATATACTGTACCCAAGGTACTCTGAACATAGTGTAGTAGCAAGTGATACAGTATACAGTA
>WMED01006569.1:0-18354 GCA_019650415.1 Pipa parva
CTTTCCAAGTTTACCGAGAGAAATCTCTCATTGTTCTCATGAGATTTCTTTTGAGATCTCGAGATCGAGATTTTCAATCCCGATTTTTCTAAATTTTTGATGGAAAGGAAGGTTTGAGACTAATGTAAAGTATAGTTACCTTTCCATCAAAAAAAAAAAAAAATTAAAAAAATCGAGATAGAAAAACTTGATCTCGAGAAATCTCACGAGAACAATGCGAGATTTCTCTCGGTAAACTTGGAAAGACCCAGAGTGGTCTTTACAAGTTTAATAACTTTCGCCCTTACAGAGAAAGGTGGTAAGGATTTAAAGGGTGACCAATATATTACATCATCAAATACAGATAAGGGTAGAAAAGTTCGAAATGAATCTCAAAGAAAGAAAATGAAGAACAGGCACGATGGGGATGCACTATAAGGAACATCAGGAGGCATCCCACTAGGTGTGGGAGAAGGAGAGATTTCCATGAATCAAGGAAGGGGAGGTTTATTGACCTATGACTAATTGCATATGACATACTGCATTACCTCCTGGTTCGGCAACTGCAATATCTCTGACAAGAAATCTCTCCAAAGGGTGATCAGAATGGCGGAAAGAACTGTAGGCATACAACTCCCTTCCATTGAGGACATTTACAATAGCAGATGCCTGTCCAGAGCCCGCAGCATTATCGCTGATACTTATCACCCTAACCATGGACTGTACTTACTCCTACCATCTGGGAGACGCTATAGGTGCATAAAGTGCAGGTTAAGAAAAAGCTTCTTCCATGACTCCATGATAAGGCTGAACCTCTCACTTGGACACTAGCTCACCCCCCCATCCCCTCCCCCCCACTCACCTCCCCTCTGCTTCACTCACCACTCATCAAACCCATACTATGTCTTGCCGGTATTCCCATGTATATGTATGTATTATGTATATTTATTATATATATTGTATAATTATTTATTGTATTATTATATTTATATATCTACATTGAACTTATCTGATTTCTGTATTATGGTCGCATCTCAATCTCACTTGATATACATTGTATTCTAGTGACAATAAACTTCTATTCTATAACTTGAACTTCTATTCTATATTTGATGTACATTTTAAACAGTTTCTTTTGAAGTGTCAGAGGCTAAAGTAATAACAGTTAACAAAATGGATTTACGATATGGTATGTTTTGTTATTAAACATACATTACCACATATTCAGTATCTTTATTTCAGATATTTGTTTATACTGCACAGCCTGATATTGTAGGAAAATACATCAAATACGTGTTTCCAATAAATGATCAGTTTATTGATTTTAGTTATTTTATACTATGAACATTACTTATTAGTACAGATACAATCTTGATGTCCTTTGATTAATATACTTCTTTGCATAATAATACTAACAAAAAAAATGAACATTAGCACATTCCAAATCATTTTGCCTTATGAAAGTCACAATGCACATTAGAATGGTAAAGACACTTGTGTTCCTGATCACAGAAATAATGTTACATTCATTGTTACTGTACATTCTGCAATTGAAAAAGATCTTTGCACAAAAGGAAGAAATGCTCCTCAAATGGTTTTTCATAAATAGAAAAACAGTGTTTCTATAAAATACACAGGCATTGCATTTATTAGGGCTTACAAGTTGGAGCATTTTAAGAATAGGTTTAAAAAACTGTTGCGTACTAATTTCAAAACACAGTAAGAGGAACACAAAAAGAATGAAATATAAAGGTGAAACACCATAGGGCATTACAAAGTATTATTTAAACCATTTTCATTCATTATTTCACATTTTTATGTTTTGACTGCGATGAAATAACAAAGTTACTTTTCATTTCAAAAAAGTTGTTGCAATTCAAAATGTATTCGTATACACAGAGAAAGAGTTGTGCAAGATAAGAATGAATATGCAAGAAAGCACTTCCACCCTATGGAAATAACGCAAAATACAGAATTATTCGAAAATCTTTCACGTTAATGCAGATCTGCAGATATTTTCCCACTGTTCCTTTTTCCCATCTTGTTAGTTTTAAGCAGAGAAACAAAAACAAAAATAAAAGTGAATACATTTCTGAAAAAAAAACAGTTAATTACAGTGATTAATGGATTAATTTCATTAATCATTTGACACATTATAATTCTACTGACACAATGTTCCTTATTTGTCCAAATACTTTTATACATAATGTGGGCTGGGGAAGAATGTCAATTGCTGCCCTGACCTTTTAATGAATTAGGGCTGTGGGCAAGGCCCTGTAACAGTAGTACAATAATACATTAGTAAAATAATTTTATACTGTCATAGTTCAGTCTCATAGTACTCCTTTAATCCTGTCCATGATCTTGTCTGATTTCTCTTGCTCACATCTGTTTGGACTTTGGAGTATTGCATTAAAGGCAAGTTTAAAAAAGAAAGTAAAAAACCCCACAATGCATAGATGTTATGATTTAGGAGCTAAAGGTTAACGTCCACTCATTAATATAGGGAAAGGCAAAGTTTCTTAATTACCTGCTGGAACTTTATAGTGGTCATTATTCTGTGTACACATTGAATACAACTATGGGTTAATTCTATGTATATATTTAATCATTTTTATGCTTATTAATTTAGGATTCTGTAGCATAGACATTCTGTGCATAGTCTAAATAATGTCCATATAGTGAATTTAAAGGCAATTTCCAGAGTAGTCCTTTCAAGGGTTATTTTAGTTATAAATTGTTTCTGATACTTCCCTGGAGCTTGTAGTGTGTAGGCAATCAGTTCTTCTCCCAATCACAATCATATCTCAATACTGTGCCTCGGCCCTTAGTGGATTATTCATCAAAGTGAAAACAGTCACGTAAATGAGTAAATCACATTCACAGTTACATCCAATCACCACTTCTCCTTCTTTGCATATTCAGCAGATTCTGCAACATGTTAAATTTCAACACCTTCAACCTACAAAGGCTGTGGACTTAAATCCTACTTTGCATTACTTTTCATGGGCATGCATGCAACCTTCACCTATTTACCAAGTGTCAGAGTGTGTAGAAGTGGCAAATTCGGCAAGGTGTAACTTTGCCAACAAGTTGGTGGCTGACAACAGGCCTCCATTTTGGTGTAAGTCAACTGTACACTCAAAAGACAAATACAATATACTGATCAAGAGGCAACATAAACTAGAAATCCTTTCACATAAAAAGAGATGTAATTAACACACATTCTAATGTAGGCAACTATAATAAGGCAACAATAGGGGTGGTCAAAATGTAACAAAGTGGTAAAAATGTCTTTTGATCAATCTTTCAAATTAGGATATGGTCATTAATCTAAGAAAGATACAATTAGTGACATTTTCTCCTTTAAACTGATTCATGGGAATTATGGGAAAAAGACGTCACCTCATAATTCACACCTGACAATGCGTCTGTCACCATTTGCTTCTTCACCAAAGGAATATGCTATTTATTAAATAATGAGTAGCAAGTTCACATTTGTCAGAAAGATGTGGCATAAAGGGTGGCAAATTCACTATGTCCAGCAAGTTATCTGTGACTGGTGAGTTTAAACTTTGGTGAATAAGCCTTATAGTCTTTCTGGTCTGTATCAATGCAGAAGCACTATAGTAATGTAATAGTTCATCTGCGCTGCCATTGCAATCAAGGAGAAAGGGAACCAACAGCACAGGGAAGACAGGTTCATGGTGGGATAAGAACAGATGATCTTCTCACTGCAAGCTCCGGGACTGCCAGGACACCTGTTAGTAAGACTAGACATTTACTCCCTTTTAATAAAAGTGACCCTTTATATCCAAACAAACAGAAAACAATACATACAGATACCTACAGTGTGGAAACACTTAGGTCTTTAAAAAAAATAAAATAAAATAAACACTACACATATCATATTTACTTTTTCATAGTTTATATTAGTTTGCTTCACTTAGTTGTCATTGGTCTACAATGTAATATGTAATATTTAATGGATAGCATGCTTCCTCAAACCCGTATAGGCTTTTAGATATATATATATATATATATATATATATATATATATATATATACTGTATATATATATATATAAAACATTATGTTGCAGTATAGTAAAGCCTTCAAACATTTATCAATGCCGGATATCAAAACCATTCATTACTGGGCATTTCATTGCAGGTACGTACCTGTTTTTCTGTCTACTTTGTGGCATTAGTTTTCATTAACTTTATAGCAAAATAATGACAATAAAAACTGCACTCAAGACTCTACAATGAAATGCTCCGTAAAGTTCCTTAACATAACTGCCCCAATTGTAATAATATTTGCAAGCTTTACTATGCCCATATTTCATGTGAGACTCATCAGTGGTTTATTAATAATCTTAAACCATTAACTATATTTCATTAATACATTTAAAAATATGTACTATTTTGAGAGGTCTCCTTCAGTGGTCAGTGTATACCACTGCAATATACCACATCTTTTGTTCTAGTAGCTTTATCCTTTTATCAATTTTATTTGCATTTAAAATTTTGTAGTAAATATACATATTTGGGAATTTGAATCAATTTATGAAGATATATTAAGAATTTTTTCTTCATCAGTTTTTATAAAGTTTCTTAGGATATACGTATTTGTTAGCCTTAGTGCCAAACTGTACCTGTGCTGTAAACCATAGCAACCAAAAAGGTCTTTAATAATATCAGTCCTTCATTCTTCTGCACCATCTGGAAACTGTTTGGTCACCGCAAAAGAGGTACAGTATTTAGTGCAATACTTATTCCTATTATTCAGATCTGCAATGCATTAGCCATAAATGTAATTTTTAATATATTTTATTATAAGCCGAACTCTAAATTTAGGGCAAAATTTATTAAACTCGGAAAGACCGCTCTGGGTCTTGCGAGATTTCTTTTGAGATTTTGGGATCGAGTCTTCCATCCCGATTTTTCTAAATTTTCAATGGAAAGGTAGCCATGCTACTAATGTAAACTAAGGCTACCTTTCCATCAAAAATTTTTTTTTAAAAATCGAGATTGAAAAACTTAATCTCGAAAAATCTTGCGAGAACAATGCACGATTTCTTCCAGTAAAGTCGGAAAGACCCAGAGCGGTCTTTCCAATTTTAATAAATTTCTTCCATATTATAATTTTTGAAAACTGTTATTATTTCTTAATATTCATTGTCTTTAATAAATTATTAAATAACATTTTGGTGCATATGCTGAGTGTGTGCATATGATATGTTTGAATGGATTCATGCATAGATTTTCTGTGTTTCTGTTTGAAAGATGTATGTAATCTACATGTACATACAGATACATGTGCAATGTATAATATATATTACAAAAATCAGAAGATAACTTTAGTGTTAAGAGTTCTAATAAAATAACTGTTTAAGAGTAATGTGAGTACAGTCAATTGGTTGCACCCACTGCCTATTGTAGACAGGTCATATTTTTGAGTGGACAAGTGCATCAGTTCCAACAATCCAGCAAGCATCAACTTTGGTCTTAGTTGGAATATTGCCTAGACTTAAAATTCAAATATTCAGGAGGCCTAACATTCACCTCTGTGATATTGAGCCTAACAGTCAAAAGTTTTAAAATGATACCTTTAATACATTCTTGGGCTTCTATACATCTATACATTCTTGGTTGGAAATAGAACAAGCATTCCACATACTGCTAATGATTATGGGATACATTTTTAGCCTGTTCATACAAATGTATCAGTTGATAAATACATAATAGCATGAGTGCTGTCATTCTATTTGGTTCATTCCACATTAGGGGCTTTGTAGTTCACATTTTTGAAAAGTGCAATTTTAAGTCAACCCGTTAAGTCAATCTTTGTGGGTTTTGTAAGTAGCTACATAACTACTAAGCTTTCTCTTGCTCAAAACTGTTTATTTTGCATCTTGTGTATGGTTTCCTCGTGGTTAGCATTTAGTTATTATTAATAAGTAACGTCTAAATGGTTCCACTTACTAATTTTTACTAGTTTGTTTATTTTGTATTAAAGGTTTCTCTGTCCTAAATATTTTTCTGGATTTCTGTACTATCCCTTTAAAGCCACACACATGCTTCAGTGCTCTGAGATATGTAACACAGACTTCAAGTCTTCTTACTACCTACTTCATAGGCATCACTGCATGGAAACCAACGTATTCTTAATCCTAACTTATGGTGGCCTTCAATGTAATGCCTGTGAAAACTGCTAAGTTTTTTAACCACTATCATCTTATATTTTCTATATTTTCGGTGTCCTATAGTAGAGGGGTGGTATGACTACTGCTGTTTAAATGAAGAATGGACAGTTTTGTCCTTGGGTAACACAAATTGGAGTTATTCACTAAGGTGCGAATTCGACTGTCGAATTCGCAAACAGCGAATTCCCATAGTAAATCTGCTACAATTTCCCCATTGTAAAGTTGCGACAATTTTTTAATGTTAAGACTGTGACAATTTTCCCATAATAAAGTCGCAACTGTAACAATATTCTCATTATAAAGATGCGACTGCGACAGTAGCAGCCTATTGTGACTGTGTTTATCTGGCGAATTCGCACCTATATGTAACAATTTGGACTTTAGAGAATAACCCCCTTAAATGTGTCATTTTCACAATTGAAAAAGTTCTCACTAGCACAGGTGGACACCTTATTGTTATCTTTTCTCATCTACCTGTGCTTATGCGATTATATTTAGAATAAATTAAATATATGTTTAGCCGATGTGTCCTGAAGTCACGTTTATGAAAGTAGTAGTATTGGCATAAATACATACAGCATTGAGTTAAAAATGTAACTGTTACTCTGTTTCACAGATGATTCTGTGCACCGCACACCTTCCTTTACATATCTTTACATGCTGCGTTTCTTGTGTGTAACAAGTAACTCTGAAAAATAATAAAAAGTAGGTTAGAATCAGATCATGATGTAAATAAACATAAATATACTGTATATTGTGTCATTGTTCTCTGTATGATACTGGTCTTAAATGATTGCTGTTCTCATGTGTTTTGCTTTATATGCAGTTAAAAACAATTAAGCAAAAACAGCCAATATAAAATATGCCACATGTTTATATTAATACAGCTTTGTGCATATAGAATCATTTCCATGGAATTGAAGGAGCACTATAGATTCATTAAGTCTAAGGGTTGATTAGGCTCCAGCAGTGCCCCTGCTCTCTTTAGCTATCCCAATGTCTTCCGAACTTGATATCCACCAATGTCCTGTGACCTCTTCACATCCGATTCCTCTGTGTTTCACCAAAATGAGCGAGAACAGTAGCAAAAATCTTCTACTGCATTTGTTCTCTTTCAGCAAAACACACAGGAACCAGAAAAATAGAGGATCATGACAGCTGGAAATAAAATAATTTTAAAAGTTGACATGACGATAGTTTTAATTAAGGATAACATTACTTACCTTCCCCACTGTTGGCAGCAGTAAGTAGATCAGTCTCTGTGCTCTTAGAAATCTCTACTGAACTGGGTAAATTGCAAGTCTTATTAGTATTTCTGGTTAGTTCATCAGTATTGCTCAATGTCTCATTATACTTGCTTGGCGCTTTTAAATATATTAAAGTTTCTCCTGAATTGGGCAACTTGCACAAAGTTGAAGAGTAACTTGAATCCAAAGATGAACATGAAGACCTGAAATATGGTGCATTTCTTGGCCTGTTGGGAAACAGAGGCGTTACAAACTCTGTACATGGATATCCTTTGTTAAGGTTATAACTCCTGACAGTCTCAGCAGAGTCTGTAAGCTGACTATGTTTATCATTAACCAATGACATCTCAGCAGATTCTAACCTTGTGTTATTTTCTTCCATTTCACTTTTCTGAGATAAGGCTGGGTAAATTCTTTGCTGAAGAAAATATTTCTGGTATTCAATAAAATTAGGGATATTTACGGAGATGGCATGTGGCAAAATGACACTTTCTAAGCTTATGTTTTTTTCTTGCTGCTTAATTTGGTCTCTGTTTGTTATATACATTGATGACACTTGACTGGCGCACGTCTCCAATATTTTATTAAAATTGTGATCAGCTTCATTTACTGTTGACCCAATGCATTCAAGATCCAGTGCATTTAAAGCGTTTTGACTCTCAACCTTAGTAGACTGACATTCAGTGGACTTTTTCTGTAAATTCAAGTTATGTAACTGGTTATAATATAAAGTGAAGGTTTCTACATCATTTTTAGTATTAGCATTATTATTCATTAAGGTCTTCATTAGCAGTGATAACTGACTTAAAAAAGTATCAGATGAAAGAAACCCAGATGATTTTGCAAGCAAAGATAAATTAGATTCAGGTGTGCATATCATAGACTCCTCTGTTTGTTGATGAGAAAAGACATCTCCATAAAGACATTTAGAATAATTATCTTGACTTTGTTTACAGTTAAACACACAATTAGTCAATTGTTTCTGGGAGGAAATGTTATTTTTAAAGTTTCCTTGTTGATCCCTATGACCAACTGAGTTGCTTATATCCTCAATTTCTGCTTTCTCACAAGATACGTTGTATTTACATTGTTCAGTAATAGAGGAATTTGCGCTTGTAACCTGGGATTCAAAGATATTTCCTGATTTTCTCAGCCAGTTTACCATTCCTATAGTCAAGGACAGTTCAGTATCACATAGCTTCATAAAGCATTCTCTGCCTTTCCAAGAACTCTGAAGATCACATTCTCCAGCCAGATCACTGGCTGAAGGAGAGGCCATATTTTCTTCAGATCCCACACAAAAACTATACATTGACCAAGGATTATCATTATCATGTTCCGATAATTCACAGTCTAGATTACAAGTGGGTTTCATTTCACTGGAATCATAAAGTAACTCATAAAGTGCATCTCTACTATAACTGTCCCTTGGAAATGTTCTAAGAGGTTCAGGCTGCTTTTTTCCTTCAGGAGAAGATGATTCATAATAACCTTCATCACTTGTTGATACCGGTGATCCTGCTTCAGTGAAACTTTCTCTTAAAGAGATCATATCATTTGCAGGGCTCTCCAAAACATTATCATTCAGGACATTATGGCTAGGTTCCTTTAGAATGGTGGTATCTGATGTTGAAATCCTAGTGGATTTATTAATGTGTCCGGAAAGTCTTGAAAAGTCTATTGGTTGTGATTTTGCTGGTGATGCAAGCTTTTCGACCCCACCTTCATAACTCCCTGCTGTGGGAATACCTTTGGTGATAAATTTAATTTTATGCCCATCTTTTCTGTTTTCCATCCCCATAAAAGTAGTGCTTTCATCTGCAAATATTTCCCCACAGCCAGTAAAAGAATCAAAGCTTTTCAAAGATGCTACATCATCACAAAAGCTATGACAAGAATCAATATTATCAATGTATAGTTCATTATCAGAGAATTCATGAGATGATAGCTCATCAGTAAATGTCTCTTTGGCTTCTGTCTTTTCCGCCTCTTCTTTATGAAGGAATATCTCTGGAAACCTGTTCTTATCCTCTGTTGATAACATGTCTTGATGTTTATTTTTTTTCAGCAGAAATATGTTTTTAAATCCCTTTTTAGATCTCTTCAGTGAAATTCTCTTTCTCGGCAGAGTTTTTGCCACTGATGGTACAAAAGGCATTTGGGGTACAAAGTGTCTGTAGTCAATAATTTGTTGGTTGTTGGATAAATTACTAATTTTTCCACCCGCGTTTTCAAATTCTGAGTAGCTGACACTATTTCGGAGCCTGTCCTTTCCATTTAATGAAGATATGTGCTCTCCACTGTTTTCTCTAGTAACACAGTCATGTGTTTTGCTTTTTCTAACAAATTTGTTGCACCAGTAATTGTTATCTGACATGTTTGTGCACTGTCCTTTTGATATCATCTGAGTGCTGGTAGAATTATATTTGTTAGCACATGAAGACATTTTTCTCTCAATCAATATATTCTTTTTATCTGAAATGTCAACAGAGGGCAAGTTTCCAGGAGGATGATGTCCATAATTTTTAATGAATGTTTTTCCACGAATCAGTTCCATTTTTAATTGTGTATATATTCCTGCCGATAGAAGTATAGTATATATTTAGGTTATTTCATAAAGATTATATATTTTTCTGCCATTAAAAAAACAACTATCTATTACTCTTTCTCAGTGTACACTATTCAATAATTAGCCCCAAAATATTGAAATGATATAATATTTATATAATATTTATTTAATTCTTTTGAGCTACTAAAGAAAAAGTTAATAAAAGACAGGTAGATTTAACCCTACCTATCGCTCTTGTGGAACATTGTAAGGAATGATTAGACCACCAATCCCAGTTAATCACCAGGACGAATAACCTGGATCAGTAGAATTAAACATTTGGATGGGTTTGTTTAATTAGGGATGTAGAAACGTTTACAACCTATAGATGCTGTGGTACAGGATTGAGCATTTATGAATTATTCACCATTATTTACTATGGGAAAATCTGGTCTGGTTCTAACAAGAGATATATCGGGTAAAAATCAGCTTCAGTGAGCACGTGAATATAAATTACTTGAGGATGTATTGGTTATAAAGGGGGACCAGTTCTCTTTGCTTTCTTCCAGTGCTAATTAAACTATATTTTAAAAGAGAAAGCCCTTTTATTATGATGCATATCAATATGGTTTATCTCACTGTTAACATGGTTGTCATTGAACCAAACCCTCCCTTGCAACTAGATAGTTAAATAAGTGGCAAATTTAGAGATTTAGAACAACATTTTAGGCTACTGCAGTCTACAAGATACTAAAATTGACAATAAAGGAGCACTGTTCTCTAAATTAATATGCATAAAATGCATATTTCTATTGAGTTATCCATTTTTCTAACTGAAATAGTTTAATAATATTGTAAACTTTCCATTAAAACATCTTTAATAAGGCATTATTGTAACACTTTCATTTTAATGTTTATCAACCGTGCTGATTAGAATGTTCAGTGCACCTGCAGCTGATTAAACAGGCACAATGCAGTCAAATCAGCTGTGAGCAATCAAACGCCACAGGGCTAAAAGGGCTGGAATAGAGTAAAACGGAGTAAAGGAGAGTTTTGTTTTACATAAATAAATGTCTGAATTTTCAATATATCTCATTTTACATTGAAATTAAGATATTTCAAGTTTAACTTTATATACATATTTTCTGAACCTTGATCATAATAGGGGTAAGAGTAAGAGATGTCATTATTCTGTTTTTAAAGAACATTGTATTATATTAAATCACCCTTGGTCATTGCAGTCGATTCAGAAATCTTTTCAGTCCAATACCATATTTATCACCGCCTGTCCTTTAAAGTATTTTAGTAAGTGGAAGTTCCTACCATCCTTCTACCACTTGTGGCAAGCCATACAATAAGGATAAATATAAAATAAAGCTAAATATGAATAAATTGTTACTGATTCATCTTTTACTGTGGAATTCTTTGTCCTGCCTTACAGCAGATGCACAAACGCTAGCTTGTTTTAAAATGACTGTTGTAAGTAAAGTGGTAAGCCCATTGGCAGTGCCCATAACATGGTGATGCTGGTGCCTCACAGAGCATTCTTTCATATACAATAATAATTCCGTATATAACAAATCCACTGCAAATGCTAGACATAGGTTATACCTCTCACACAGAATACTAATGCATCTCTGTGAAGTGCTTATAATGGACTGAGAATAACAGGGACACAGAAATGTTATTATGATACACATCATGTAGCAACATTGACTATTCATTAAATGCACCTGCTCAGAATGATAGATCAGCTGACCCCTTTCACACTCTGCTCAGTGCCTGCTCATTCAACTGAATGCTATTAATAATTACTAGATGCATCTGCTGCTGTGTGGCAATTAAATAAAGGCAACTCAAAGCAGGAATGTGTTCTCTGCAGCGCAGTCTGTTAACACTGCTTTTTTTTTTTTTTTTTTTTTTTGGGGTGGGTTTCTCTGGCTTTGATTATTATAGAAAATCAGACATTTAGATGTAGCCACTTGGAAGAAAACCTCTCCATGCTGCCATATGGACATGTATAAATATAGAGCTTCATTTCTTTATCTTCCGTCTGGGCAGCGTGATATATGGAAATATGTTTGCTTCACATGTGAACCTCTTGTTAAATACCTCAGCATTCACATCATATCATAATCATAACAAAAGGTAAAAGAGATGATCATACCCACCTCAAATTGCTATTGATCTGGATGCTTGCGTATTATTCTGTTCTTCATTTTAGCCTTTCTTATTCAGGAGGGGATGATGTTCAAGCTCCAAGATAATCAAGCATTCTGGTGGGTGGTGTTAAAACTGACGAATAATTCCCACCTCTTTGCCATCAAATGATTTCTCCCCAGCACCAGTTTTGATTTCCAGTACTGATTGCTTGCACGGCAACGTGCTATACGCCACATGTGATTTGTAGGCAGCCCTTTCTAACTGATGCAATCCAATGAAATTTGAGCACAGTACAATGAGAAGAAAACTCATGTACCACAGCATAAATGGATATCACTGGATTTAATTTAAAAAAAAAAGAAAGAAAAGGTATTGATACTCAACAGAATTCTCCTTAGTTTGTTCATTTGCTCACTGATTTGTGTACTGAGAGCATTAAAAATCCTGCTGCCCAGTAGAGAGAAGTGCAGTCAGCACTACCTACTGAAAAATGCAGAAAAGAGAATTTGCTTTCCCTGCGTGCCTGATCTTTTACACATTTGCTCATGACTGGCAAAGGGTTGATGAACAGTTATATTTACTTTTACCTGATAACCCTGCCGAACAAAAAACTCACATACCATTCTTTGGTTTGAAAAGGCCACAGCATTTATTAACCATTTACTATACATATAATGGTATTTTAACCACAACTTTTTAACTGATGGTCCTAGAAGTTCAGTTGAAATCGAAAGCCAACACCACCTATCAGCCACGTTCCACCAGCTCGATAATATGCCAAACCTCCTCTCAGGGGATCTGTGCCCTGCGTTAGCACTACTATACTTGTAATTTAATATCCCTAACTCCTTAGGGTATGCTACATATCGCTCTGATACCAACCCCCTTTCTCAGGACCACCACCCAAAATGCTGTGACAACTATCTATGCGCCTAATTTTACGGAGGGAGGGTGGGGGACCGCTCCTTCACAGTGTCTCTCTCTCTGCTGTCCCTGCCTGACTTCTATTTCCTTTACCCACAACCGCTTCATCTTCCTCTTTCCTGTTTCCATCCCCTTCCAGTCATATCTGCCCTCCCCTAATAGCTCCGGGCTCCCTGCACTGAAGGAAATAAAGTGGCACTTTAAATAAAATGTACATACATACAAATATAAGGATTGCGTAATCTCAGCAGCATATAATTTTTGCACACTATTCATGTTTGAATAACCAGCAATATTAAAAAAAAAAAAAGAACAGAATAGGAGAAATGTATCCAGCGGCATTATCCAAATAGTAAAAAAAAGATTACTAAAAAAAATAACTGCTATACGTCATGATGTACAACTAATGATAACTTAGATCTTATTGTAAAAAAAGGACAGAATCTTGAAAAGCTACAGTAACTTTGTTTAAACAAACTGCTCATCGTAAAATTATGTACTTTGCTCACATTTTGAATCAACGGTCTCTCAAATTTCTGGGTTTAGGCAGGTGTTAATTTTACTTTTTAAAATACGTCTTAAAAATTTTGAAATTGTGATATATCAGCTGCACTTGTCAAACCCCGATTTTAGCAGAAATGAAAACTGGAGCAGCACCTTCAGTTATCTAGTACCCATAACCTCACTGCTCTTACAGTAAAGGACCCCCTTCTATGTTGGTGTAGAAACTTTAATTCATGAGGATGCCCATTTGTTATACTTACAGTTCTTGGCATAAATAGATTATGGGAGAGATCTCTCTAAATTAATCTCCTTTTTCCTAGACAAAACACTCCCAATTTTGATAATCTTTCTTGCTACTCTAGTTTGCCCATTCCTTTTATAATTTTAGTAGCCCACTTTTGAACGTGCTCAAGCTTCACCACTGGTTGCACTGGTGCCCAAAACTGCACACAATACTCCATGTGTGGTCTGACCAGTGATTTGTAAAGCAGTAGGTTTATATTCTTGTCATGTGCATCATTTACTAACCCACTTACACACATTTTCCCTCAGTCCAAGCATTCTCACATTATGTACCAGCCTTTTATGTGGCACGGTAACAAGTACATTGGAAAAATGAAGGTATATGACATCCAGTGACTCCCCCTGGTCTAATTTATAACTCACCTCCTCATAAAAGCAAATTAGATTTGTTTGGCAGGATCAATCTCTCATAAACCTATGCTGATATGGAGATACTGTATACATTTCTTTGAATTGATATACTCCAGGATAGCATCTCTTAGAAAGCCTTCAAACATTTTACCCATAATAAAAGATCGACTTACAGGTCTAGAGTTTGACCCTAGAGCTCACCCTTTGACCCTGTTTTGAATATAGGTACTGTGGAACACTCCTTGTCATTATTATAAAAATAATAATGGTCTGTCTATGACTGTACTTAATTTACCTGAAGACCCTACAGCAGGGGTTGGCAATCTTTGCACAGGAGGAAGCCAATTCGCCCCCTCCTCCACTGGAGAAAATGTTTTGTGGAGTCGCAAAGGGGGAGATGCACATATTCCTGATCACATGACCTGCCAACGTCCTATCAAAAAAAGTGTTGGAGGTCATGGGCAGGGGGAGGGAGATGCACTCACAACCACAACAAGGCAGCTGAAGAGCCACATGTCTTTGCTGACCCCTGCCCTAGGGTGTATATTGTCTGGACCTGGTGATTTATCTATTTTTATTATGTAAATACACTGCAGTACTTCATCCTGAATTAGACAGGCAACATTTAAGGGAGTATTTAATGTATTTCTTTTTATTTCACATGACATTTCATTCTCCTCTGTGAACACAGTGGAGAAAAACTCCTCTTCTCCCTGCACAATAACCCCCTTGTTATTTTTAAGGGACTGATGCTTTTGGTTTTAATCTTTTTATTATTTATGTAGTTAAAGAATATTTTTAGGTTTGTTTTACTCTCTTGGGCAATGAGTCTTTCTGTGTCCAACTTAGTTGCTTTAATTTGTTTTGTTTTTTTACTCAATTTATTTTGAACTCTTTGTACCTTTGTAGGCGTCTATACTGCCACCCTATTTTAGCACTGTAAAAGCTTTCTTTTTGCCATTTATAGCCCCCATTACATTTTTATTCACCCACATAGGTTTTCTTTTATTTCTAGCTCTTTCTTTCCCATATGGTATGTACCTCTCACAAAGAGTAGTCAAGATTTTTTTTTAAATATTCAGTATAGGGGGTTATTTATTAAAGGGTAAACAGTCATACAAAGTCCCAAATTCACGACCTCTTGTGACTTCTCCAACCCTGTTTATTTAACAAACTCTGCATTGTGACAAATTTACTACTAATTGGGACACTTATGACTATACTAGGCAAATTCAACCTTTAATAAATAACCCCCTTTAGTGTCTGTATTCTTATTAGTGGCCCCATGACAGTAAGTCCCATTAAAGGTCAACTGGAAATCTAGGATATTATAAACAGAATAATCCTAGGTGCTCCCCCCCCCACCCGCCTGCACCTTTGTTACTCTGTTAGGTCTATTACATAATATTACGTCTAATGGCAGCTCACTCAAGCATGTGAAAATTGGGGGGACGTGGCCAGCCACCATACGTACTAGCAAGCAGTATCAGATACCTTCACTGGAAGGGAGGTGTAGGAGATGGTGACTGGAAGGAGACACCACAGGGGAATTGGCACTACTAACCAGCAGGCCACAGAGTCTAAGACATTGCTGGAGTTCACCCAGAGCTTCCGTGAGGAAGTTAGGACTGCGCTGCAGGCAGTGTCCAGGTTGCCACCCCTGTGGTTGCTGTCCACAGATTGTATAAAATGGATTTATCAGAAAGGGAAGTCGGTATCCAGGCAGAGGTCAAGGCAGGCAGCAAATGGGCAGAAATGGTATACAAAGCTAAGGTCAGGGCAGGTAGAGTTCAGGCAAGGTCAGAGTACAGGCTAAGGTCAAATACAGGAATCAGACAATTATATAGAGCACCCAGGAGGAAAGTAAGTCCTATAATTGGGCACAAAACTATCTGACAGACTTCTTTATATAGTAAAAGGAGTCTGTCACATGATTGCATCAGCCGCATCAAAAGCGCGTGACCGCGCTGTGTGCGCTCATGATGTCAGCGATGTAGTCACCTGTGAGGAAGCTGCGGCATTCCTGGTGACAGAGGGAGACCGGTGCTGGAGTGAGGAGTGGTGAGTAGATCTTCTAACAGCTAGACACACCACTCCAGCCCTCTAAAACCACTCAAACCTTTCATGCGGCCCCATAAGTCAGGGTTAGGGACTAAGGCAAAATGAGTTGACGAAACTTAGGATATATCTGTCCAATAAAAATATAATTCACTCTAAATCATGAAGAATCAAGCAATGATTTTTTTTTTTTTACTCAGAATAATTCTACCTGCATTTTTAGGTTTTCTGCTAATTTCGCATTCACAATCACCTATAATATTTATAATATCCTAATTGCTTAAGAAGACTGATTAATAAGAGGTCACAGTACATGCTGCTGTCTACCCTGAATCAACTTCCCCATTTGATAATTCATTACATGGAGTGATGTTCTCTAGCCAGATTAGCCAATCTATGCAAATTCTAGTAAAAAAGTCAAAATATTTTCTAAAGCAAAATTGCAAATTAAGTAAATCATTGTATAGAGCTGCTTTGATGTGTTAGTATTTAGGTACAAGCTGGATCTGATTTAAAGTAATTAAGTAAATGACTGAAAGAAAGAGATACAGTATGTTGGTGTAAAACTAAGGATTTCGGGGCTAAATTCTCAAAGTTAAAATTTATCTGTAGAAGTGAAATTTCATCACTTCAGGTCTGTACACTCTGATTGTCGCAAATTCTCTACTATTTATTCACTAAGCGACAGACTCTCATAGCAAAGAAGCGAACAGTGACAAACGTGATTTATTGCACAGTGTGTCATAGTTCGTCAAAGAGTAGGAGCCCTGCCATCAACACCCAGATTTTCCACTTTGGTGAAGGAAAACTGGTAAATTCACAATACACCTTGCTGAATTTGCTACTTTGATGAAGTAAAACTGGTAAATTCACTGAATTTGCTACTTTGACAAACTCCAGTGAATAGCCTCATTGCAGAGTTTGTTGGTGAATTGTGAAGATCCGGAAGTGGAGAATAGATGCAAATTCTGACTTTTACACTTTGATGAATAAGCCCATTCATTTCTACCATACACCTTCTGCAAACCTGTTCCTTGACTGTTATTGAAATAATCACCATAAATTAGGAAGAGGTTCAGACTATCTTCAGCTCACCCAAACCCCATGTAGAACTTGCACCATCTAAATTCAGTTGACCCAACCCAAAGCTTTACAGAACCAGAGCAATCCAAATCTAATTTTCTCAAGCCCTGTTATAGTAACTGAATAATATACAGCCCTGGTATAGTGAGGAAATTATATACAGCAGTGATGTAGTAACAGGATTATATATACCAGTGGTATACAGTAACAGAATATTAAACAGCAGCAGTATACAGTAACGGAATAATATACAGCAGCAGTATACAGTAACGGAATACTATACAGCAGTGGTATACAATTATGGGATAATATAAAGTAGTAGCATATAACAGGATAATATACAATTGAGGTATATTATAGTAATATTATACAGCAATGGTATAGTAATGGAATAATATGCAGCAGTGGTAGAGTAATGGAATATTACAGAGCAGTGTATACAGTAATGGGATAATATACAGCAGTGATATACAGTAACGGGATAATATACAGCAGTGATATAGTAACAGGATTATATATACTAGTGGTATACAGTAATGGGATAATATACAGCAGTGATATAGTAAGATGATTATATACAGCAGTTGTAGAGTAAAGGAATAATATACAACAGTGGTATACAATAACAGGATAATATACAGCAGTGGTATACAGTAACAGGATAATATACAGCAGTGGTATACAGTAACAGGATAATATACAGCAGTGGTATACAGCAGCGTTTCCCAAACTTAGCTTTCCGTGGCCCGGTTATTTTTGTGCTTATCCTTCGTGACCCACTAATTTTCCTCTCGCAGCAAGTGAACAGTCCTGTCTGCCATGTGTGTTTTTAAGGCGTAGAATGCGTGTTGCGTCATGAAGTAGCCGGCTCATGAATATTCATGAGCGGTGCCGTGCGCGAAGTCCCTTACTTAGTAACGGACTTCGCGCACGGCATCACTCATGAATATTCATGAGCCGGCTACTTCATTACGCAACACGCATTG
>WMED01006570.1:0-13122 GCA_019650415.1 Pipa parva
GTTGCTGCGGATTACCAGGACTGTGACCAACCTCATCTACACACACAAGTGGGGGGCGCCATGGGTAGAAGCTCCGAGCAGGAGGTCCTGAACTGCCAGTGTAGCTTGTGCCGGCAGCCCGCCTCCTGCCGGCGATGTCACACAAGCAATCACAGTTACCAAGGGGGTCCGGGGATGTTCAGCCAGCCATCGTGTTTTGTATACACACACAGGTTCTGTGCCTGGCCTCGTCGCAACAAAGTACGAACGTACATTCTATGAGCCACGGAATGACGATACACGTCTGCTGGCTCGTGAATATTCATAGGATGTACGAACGAAGCTCCAGTCAGTAAGTAAATAGCCCTGAACCTAATCTTACGCGTGTATAAGTCGAGTATTTAGTTTTAAATGATTTTTTTAACCTAAATTTCTCGACTTATACACGAGTATATACATTATCTTTTCTTCCTGAGAGCAAAACACTCTAGAGCAGGGGTCTGCAACCTATGGCTCTCGAGCCAGATTTGGCTCTTTTGATGGCCGCATCTGGCTCTTTGACTGTAACGAGTGGTGGTCACATCCAAGCACCACTCATTACAGTCTGCCGGCTAATCCCAGGCAAGCGCTGTGAGGCAAAGCTCTCTCAGCGCTTCTGGGTTGCTAGGAAATCCGGAGCCGCTGATGTCGCCTATATGACGTCAGCGGCTCCGGATTCAAAAGGGCTGAACAGAGCCACACGTATATGGCTCTCTCGGCACAAAAGGTTGCAGACTCCTGTTCTAGAGTGTCTAGATTTACTGTCCTAAAACATTTGTACAATCTACACTTGTGGCCCCCTGATTGTTATCATCCTGGAATTCATGCTTTGATTGCAAACTAGTAACACAAGTATAAGTATCTGTTAGAGGTTTGTTATATTTCAAACATTTACTCCTGATAATTAAATCTTTTAAAACGTGATAAAATATATAACACAACAAGAAAAGGGAAGTGTTATGATACAAACTGCGCAAATTCAAAACTTTTAAAACGTGAGCCTGTCAGTTGTGTTTCTTGCCGTGGAGTGATTTCTATTTAGAATACCTTCTTTTACTGTGGCATTTATGCAATAAAAGTGTATTCTTTAGGTCACCAGATAATGGAAGCCATATTTCCTCCAAGCTAGCCCCAGGTAAATGCTAGTGATTTTGAGTGAAAATATTAACTCCAGTCTACCAGGACCACAAGTGCTTGACAATGACAACCTTTATCGGTTGTAAAGAAGCATTGCTCCTATATCCAGCCACATTTATCTGAATGGTAAACATTGGCAGATGGCCATCCAGGATATGCAGCCAGCTATTGCCTCCTTAGAATTAGAAAGTCTGCATTTGCTGTCTGTAGTAGCAACCATGCAACTCCAGGCACTTGGCATTCAGACACATGTATCTGGATAAAGATAACTGAATGTCGTAGTCTCTTATGTAAATAACCAATGTGACCACTTTCATTTCATCCAGCCAATTACAAGTGACCCAGTTGGTGTAACTCAGGGGTAGGCAAACCATGGCTCTGGAGCCGCATGTGGCTCTTCAGCCTCCTTGCTGTGGCTCCCTTCTGCCTTGATTGACAAATGGGGGAAAAAAAAAAGAATAAAGGTTATTTATTAATGTAATTTTGATTTGTATATTATTTTGTTTTTGTTATTATCTTCTTCTGTTTGTTGTATTCTGATGTTGTAACAGGTAAAATTAAAAGAAGATTAAAACTTTTAAAAGTTAATAAACTGTTTTGTTTTGTGGCTCCAGATTACTTTTCTTTAGTGGGAGAGGGGGCAAAATGGCTCTTTTGACAGTAAATTTTGCCCACCCCTGGTATAACTGCCTAACCAACCTCTCTACCTTGCAGAGATCTACCGTATTGTGTCCCAGAAGCAGATGTCGGACAGACGCGAGAATGACATGTCACCGAGTAACAATGTGGTTCCCATTCATGTCCCTCCCACCACTGAAAATAAACCAAAGATGCAATGCTGTCAGAACATATAATGGCTGCTGCCTGTGCTGTGCCAGGCTTCTGTATGCCTGGGTTCATCTCTAGAGGTGCCAGGCTATGTACCTGTGTCTAACTCTGGAGCTGCCAGGCTCTGTATATTCCCTATGTCCTGCCCTGGACTCTATTGAAATTCCTTTTTTTTTTTTTTGTTAATATATATATTTTTTTTGTTTCAATTGTACGTGTGTGTAAGAACTTTAATTTTACTATTCCTTCTGGATTTTTACATGTCTTAAATTCTTATGATTTTCTGTATTAAAGAAATGATCTTTCTTCTCACCCTGTTATTGAGGTTAATTACCCCCTCCCCCAACACAGTCTTTTCTCTCTAATTCTCTCCCCATCTTCTTTCCAAAATCATTAATTCCATTCCAAGTTTAGCTCTCCCCAATCACTCAGACACATCTGTATAATATATGAAATAAAGCATGTTGCCTGCTGGAGGGGTCTTCTCCTGATACCTTGTGACGTGCCTTTGCTGTAACAGTCCCTGGTTTCATTATTTTTTCTGTAATTAACTGTTATTTTTTTTTAAAGAGATATTGATTACTATAAAAAGTTAAATAAATATTTTGACTTCAGTTTAAAATGAAACAGCAATTTGTTACAGTTGCCTTTTAAATTTGCCCTGAGATACCACTTTGGGTGCAACTTCTGTTAAAGCCTTCCTCAGACAGCTAGCAAGAACGTTGGCTTAGGTTACAATAGGGTTCAGGCTATAAGGTATTCTCCCTATACATAAAGCTGGGATTGGTATGAGTGCTGTGAAATGCACCTTTCTGTAATATATCTGCATTTTACCTACTTTAAGGCATGTTTGGTGCAGTGTGTGGGGATCTGCTTGGCAGGCTTTAGAGAACTGGGACTAGGTCATTTCTGCAGCACAGTTTAAATACTTTGTTATAACATAGATACAATATATGGTTTATTCAACTTTTATTTATAGGCCCCCCCTTAAGGGTGACAGAATGTATTATTTGTATGTTTTAATTAACAATGAAGTTTGTTTCACGGTGGTGCCATTTCTGCCACTGAGTGTTTATGCATGTTAGCTAGTGCTGGGATGGTCATGATGTGATTGGAGGAACATACAGCAATGATTGTATAGGTTTTCATTAAATGCTTTTGATATTACTGTGTTTGTTCCTTATGTGAGTTGGTGAGGTGCAGAGAATTGGTCACTGAATTGATATATTGGAATGAATACACTATATTGGTGTCCAACTTTTGCTTTGCTTACCCTGTGCTTTAAAAATGAACACAGAACTTTTTAATTTTCCCTTTCTTAAAGACACCAAATGCAGTGAAACGTGTCCTTTTACATTCCTTATTGATTGCTTCGTGTCCAGAAGCAAGCAAATTCAACTCACCCATTTTTAATTGTCATAGAGCTTTTATTGCTTTCAATGCTCACCATAAGTTTTTTTTTCTTAAGGTTTTGGTCAGTTTAAAGGCATTACAATCTACAATTTTCTCTTCTGTTCTTAAAAGGAGTATGTACATTTTCTCTAAACAGTTATAAAATGCACAAGCTGTATTTGTTTTGTTTTGTTTTGCCATTTGGGGTTCCATCAGGTGACCGGATCAGTCTTTAATCTGGAAATCTTTATATTATACATTCTACAGGATGGAGAGAATTTTTTTTATCAGTGTATACAAATGTGGCCCTGATTAATGGAGGGATTAGGCTGGGCATATTTTATAGGCTTATTAAATCACCTTAAATTTGGCTGTATAGGGCCACTTTTGGTAGGTACTAATCACTACATCCTACAAATTATGTGTTTCTTTTTTTAGAGATTCTCTGTGATGTGTATAGGCATCGCAGTTTTAGCCCTTGTCAAAGCTGTTCAGAACCTTGATTTTCAACACATCAATTTAAACGGTTTTAATTTGTGTTCATATGAATAACTGATTCATTTCTCTTTACGAATCTGGGACCTACCCCATAAGATTTGACTCCCCACCATGTGAATAAAAAAAAAAAAAAGTCCTAAAAAGTGACAAAATTTATAGTAAATTGTAAAAGGGATTTTTTTATATAATACTGTGGTCCAAGACTTAGAAAAAAGTAGTTTTTGTAGAAATTAAGGACTTTTTATGACACATTTAAACATAGATAAAACATGTTTTACAAAGGTGATATAATTCATTATTTTATATGTAAATTTTTATTGCTGCAAGTAAACTATTTCTACCTTAGTCTACAGACCATCACCAAGAGATTAAAACACTACAACATGCTGCTCTTCAGTTATGGTTCTCTCTCTATATGTGTCTGCGAGCCCTATGGGTATTGTAAATTGATCAGGGTTTTTCTTTCTGGAACAACACAAAACTCAAAAGAAAATTGCTACATTCACAGAACAAAAGCCAACCTGTGTTGAGTGAAAGTCAATTTATTTTGTACATGGTAGCTGTCCTTGGTGCAATCAACAGACACTTCAACTCCATGTCGAAAAAAAGTATCACAGTGCTAGGCTGAATATTGTTTTCTTTGACTCCTGTGAATTGTTTAATTTAAGGGAACTTAAAGGGAAACAGTCATCAAATTAACAGATCAGAAAACTTCTATCACCTATGTTAGTCCATCCAAATTATTGAGAAAGATGACTACTAAAGAGAGAAAATCTTGCAAAATGCTCATCTTGAACAGCAAACTATTCCAATAAAGTATTAAATATTACCAGAATCCTCTGTCATTAATAGCTTAATTTGTTTTCATGAGAAATTCAGTGTTTAAAGAAGAACTAAAGTTAAAAACTAAAAAAAAGAGATATTAAAAACTTACCTTATATTAAGTTCCACCGTTGCAGTCGCAGTTTCATCTGGACTGTAATTTGTCTTCACTGAGGCAAAGCTCACAGCGCTTCGGCTGACACAGGAGGCATCGCTAAGCTCTGCCCACGCGGTGCGAATAGGCTTCAACATCATCACATTCATTGTGGGACCCTGCTTTTAACTTTTGGTCAATAAAGTACACTTTTTACTACTCTGGAGTCGCCTGGGATTTTTTCAGCTATTTCCAATGAGAACACTCCCCACAATGAGCGGGATGATGCTGAAACCCATTTCCATATGCTGCCAAAGCTTTGTGCTGGCTCCTGTGTCAGTTGAAGCGCTGTGAGCTTTGCCTCAGTGAAGACAAATTTCAGTCCAGATGGAGCGATGCCTGCAACGGTGAAACTTAATATAAGATAAGTTTTTAATATATATATATGTATCTTTTTATTTTTACTTTTGTTCTCCTTTTTAAAGTTAATAAGTGTTTTATTCTTTTCTTGCATTGTTTCTGAGTTTCACAAAGTGATTTTTTTTTGTTCTGATGAATATTCCATAAATCACAGATGTAGGTAATTGCACTTAAAACTGGACAAACCATGTAATTCCTCTTTCACACAAAGTTGAGTCAGTTGGCTCCCGTGATACATTTTTGCTTTTTTACAGAAAAAATAGCGTAAGGGAATCTTGAAGTGCCATTCCTTAGTAATGTTTTACTTGGGACAGGGGATATGAAGCTTGTTACTTCTCAGTCGTAAAACTGCAACCAAGGATTTTCCAGCAGCCCTGGAGATTTAGGGGGTAATTCAGCATAGTCTGAAGTGAGGTGTGGAGTGTTCGCCTCTTTTTGGACTGAGTGATCTGCGCTCGCTGATGTCCTGCACGCAGACCTCAGCGAGCGCATTAAAGGGATTCCAGTCTCGGCAAGAGCAAAAGAGTTGCCTCGTCGAGACTGGAATCCCTTTAATGTGCTCGCTGATGTCCGCGTGCAGGACATCAGCGAGCGCAGATCACTCAGTCCGAAGTGAGGCGAACACTCCGCACCTCACTTTGGACTATGCTGAATTCCCCTCTTAGTTTAGCAATAGTTGAAGAGGAACTGGTTTTTGAGAATTGTATCACAATACCAAATGTTTTACAGTCATACATACTAAAAATAACAAAAAAGGGAACATGAGCTTACTAATTATAGTAAAAAAACATAAATGTCTGATAGGCACGCAGCTCATTGAGAAAATAGGAAATAAAAGTTAAAATATTTACAAGCAAGAAGCTTAAAAACTGATCAAAATAATGAAAACACACTAAACACATTGTCCTGGTTGGTTTGGAATTTTCCCTGCTGATTAAGAGTTTCCATACCATTACAGGTACCTTTGTTATTTAGTGTCCGCTGACAAAGTTACTCTGTAGAAATGTTTTTCTATATTATATACAGGGATTCCTAATGGTCCTGTACTAATGTGCGGCCAGTGTGTTTCATTCAATTTTGCTGTAATTAATCACTTCTATAAAATGTTTCCTTCCTGATGTTCATTCATTAATTACAAAACCCCATTCGTTTACAGAGTAAATTGTGCAATGCAGAGAGTTTGTATTTGCTATTTCTGTTAACAATACACTTTACAAAAGCCATGAGGTGTAGCAAGAATGTGACGTATTTGTACTACAGTCATTCTCTTAATTCATTCCCACACCCATGAGGTGTCAGTGATTTCAGCGTTGACTAACCATTTCGGCCACTCCTTATTCAGTTTTTGTTTAAGGAGTGAATGTCTATAAACAAAATATGCTGCACTCCACAGAATAAAATGTACTGCCTGTTTAGACTTGGGGCTAGTTAAGATTCTTCAGCCTAGTCTATGATATGAGGAAGACCTGTATAAATCATTCAGTGACTGGGACTAAGTTAGAATGCACACTAGATGTCTGGAAACAATTTTGGAACATTTACTGAAACAGAGTGCAAGGTGCGAGATGCAGAGTTTTTTCAGACTACACAGAATGCTAGAAGTTACAGAATGCCACATATTTTTCTTGTAGTTACCAAGTGAATGGGCCACCCTGTCTCACAGTTTTATCTGCAACAAATTTGCTGGTGTAGCCTTGCTGAAACAGGAGTACTTGTAAAGGCAAAAAAAATCAATGTACATCTAAATATATAATTGTATGAAAATAACATCCTGAGTGACAAAAATGTGCACAACAAATGCAATGGTAATATTTAGGAATGAAGGAATTGTGATCCCTTTAAAGAGAAGCTCAAATCATGATGCTGGTACCTATTGCAAGTTACATCACAGGGGTTTACTGTCAGTATGAACAAATCCTTCATTTCACATTGAAGGAAAGGATGTGGCAGGTGCTTGATTCAGGGGTTTAGGTCCCATGTGCATCTAAACAGTGAGTTTGTGTAAGCCGCTCTGATAATGTACACATAGACATAGGAAGTTTCACCTGGGGCTATGCTTCTGGTTCCAGCACCTCCCAAGTCCTTCATTTAAAAGAGGACTAATGCCTGGAAAGGCATACAACAACAGTTCTGCCATAAAAATGATTTACTTTTCAATGCGATTGACATGGCAGTTATTCAAATTCAGAATTTGGAAAAAAAAAAGTTAGATTGAAAGTTGAATCATTAATTTATTTATGTCTTTTTTTGTCTTGGCTTATATCAGCCATTTTGTTTTGTTTTTGTTAAACAAACCCACCCACATAGTTTTCTAAGGAGCTTTAGATAACACATGTTCATGAAGTGCCCCAGAAAGCCCAGTTTTGGGGGGTAATTCAGGAAAGTCTGAACTTTCCTTGCAATCCTTCTATTCACTTCGCCGAGACTGGTACGCGCTCCCTGCTCTCCTGCACGCGGAGATCAGCGAATGCTTTAAAGGTATTCCAGTCTCGCGAGGTGAGCCGAAGTACCTTTAAAGCGTTCCATGATCTCCGCGTGCAGGAGAGCAGGGAGCGCATACCAGTCTCTGCGAAGCGAATCGAAGGATTGCAAGGTAAGTTCGGACTTTCCTGAATTACCCCCTTAAAGTTAAACATCATATTTTTAGACACTGTTTAGGATTGTTGCAAACACAGATTATATATAAAGGCATTTGGGGTATATTTAGTTTTTTGGTGTTATTTTCAGAAATAATGTGCCTCATACACAGAGTATATTGTATTATCTCAAAGATGCACCAGTTGTATAAACTAGAGAGACTGGTGATTATTAACGGTATACCTACAGCTACACCACTATATAATCTGCTGGTTTCCTTGACATTGTGGCTCTTGCACTCAGTGAATACTACTCTGGGACAGGATTGAATTGGGCTGCTGGTAAAGTTTTGTTCTAACAATTATCTAACTTCTAACAGACATTTTAATCTGAAATCTGAAGGAGAAACCTCCTCTTGCAGAATTAAGATTCCATTTTATATTTAGCATTAAATACACCTCCTGTTGGAAAGCTGGTTACTAATGAATTCTGATTCATACTATGGATTGTAGAGGCAGCCATGCAGTGCACATCTAAGTTTATTTCCTATCAGTCTTACAATATGGGTTATTTTATATGTTTTATATAGTAGGCATGCTGTATGGCTATTAAAACATGGTTAGGGTTCCATCACAGGATAAAATATATTGACTAAGTAATTAATTAGCTGCATGCGGCAGAACAATGCTCATGTGCACTAAAAAGGGATAATCCTAACAGTTTTTTTAGGCTGATCTGCACTCCTGCCTTACATTTAACAGGTGAACCACAAATCTACCTGAATCTTAGCGTTTTGTATTATCTATTTGAAGAGTAAAACCTGTAAGGCTGGGTGCACACAAGCGTGTGACGTACAGAGCATCATACGCTTGTGTAATAAAATAAAAATACGGCTTCATAGAAGCCAATTATGCTTACCTAGTTCCAGACACATGAGTGTATGACGCGCATACGCTGTGTCCGGAACTCTGTGTGTTGCATTTTGGCCGGCGTATATACGCCGTGCTCAAAATGCGACACACAGGAAGTGCTGTGAACACTGAAGGAGCGTTCACACTGTCACAGGTAAGTACAAAAGAAAAATACGCCGCAGCATATTTTTCTTCACACAAGTGTATACGCTCGTGTGAACCCAGCCTAAGAAAAAAACAGTTCATTTAGTTTGTGTTAACAGGTTTACCATCTCACATCCCCCGCAGGTGCACCCCTACACTCAAATAAATGTAGTATAAACTGAAAAGACAGGAAGTGGAGCCAAGAGAGTGAGATACTTGCAGATAATTAGTATTGCCACACTAATAATAGTAATAAAGTAATTGTGGTTATCCAGCTCTTTTGTCCTGCCCAGATCATCCATTTAACCATTTATAATTATTTTGTTGCAGATTAACATATATGCCAACATTACCTTTTAAAAAGGGAGACTAGAAAAGATAACTAAAGCAGATCCCAGAGATTTTATAACAGCCATGAATATTTCATGTTTCACACGCTCGTGTGTCCGGAACTAGGTAAGTATCGTCAGCTTTCATTAATCCATATATTTTTGTTTTTACACTAGCGTGAAACCAGCCTAAAGCAGCGCTTCTCAAACTGTGAGGCACAATGCTAAATTAGGTGAACTTTAAATAGCATTTCATTCTTTGGTGTAAGTGGTGTTTTTCAATATGTCCTTTTTTATAATATTCTGTTGACCCATACATTGCAGATGCATATGAATTATTTGTGAGGGTAATAAAAGAAATGCTAAAAATGATTTTGTTCAGAGTTGTTACCAGTAAGCACAAGTAGTGTGACTGGCATCGTTTTGGTGCTACTGCTACCATTTAGCTAGTGGTGTAACTCTGCTAGGATAATGCCAGAAAGGCTTTGTTACTAATAATGGCTACGAGCTGTGTGTCTGGTAAATGTGGTTTATTATGTGGTGGCAATGTAAAATGTGTATAGCCACAGCAGTGCAATATCCAATAGACAAGGCCCAAAAGTTAACCGTGAGGAGAAACTGAGGCCCAGGGTAGAAAGTTTGAGAAGCGCTCTAATAAACAAGGAATGGCGCTTTGCAGACTTTGTGAAGCTCCTAACTCCCAAATAGTTGGCTGATTACTGTTGTTAACCCCTTCGCTACAGAGCCAGATTACAATCTGGTGTCACTGCCGCTGCGCCATGACACGTAGGGAAGAGTTTAAGGTGAGCTGTAGTGGTCATTATTATAGCAAGGACCATGTCATTTACCATCAATGTTTGAATTACAAACAAGGAAGAGATTACTACAGTACTCAACTTAGGTTTGCTTCCTCCAAAGTACTGCTTTTTTTTGAAAACATAGTATCTTAAAATCTTTCTTATATCTTTCTTAAAACAAAATATCTTTAATATATATGGCATTGTTTAAACTTTCATGAATATGTGAATGTTACAAAATACTACTTCTAACATTTGCAGCTTAGTTCTTCCTTAAATGCTAAAGTTGTCATAGCTATGCTGAGGTAAAGAAGCAGCCAGCCCTGCAGTGGCAGAGCCAGTCACGCATAGCGTCTTCTGCAATAGCACATTAGGCACAGGATGGATTTAAATTCCAACCCTTGAGAACAAATATAGGATTTAGATTAAAAGTGTCACAGGTTTGCTTTTCACTAGTCAAGCAGCTGGGAGAAATGATGGATGTTTCTGTCCTCTTCTGTCCCACATAAACCTCACCTGAGCAAATAACGTTGTTTCAAATATTTGGTTTAGGTTTTAGGACAGTTTTGTCACTTTAGTAGGGGTACACATAATGATTTGTTAATGACAAAACTCTCAAGTCGGCCATCAAGACGTCATTTCTGTCTTCCACTTTTGCTTTTCGGTGTTGGTCAAGGAGAAAATCTTGGAAGAAAGTTTCAGAAAACGTGATGTTCCTTTTGAAATGACTTCACAAAGAGAATTCCTTGTCAGCAGCCCCATGGCTTGTCTATTATTATGGTACATGTAGTCTCTCACCAAAGTTCTTTGTATTCAACTTCCTGGGGACAGCTGAATTATTTACATATATTTACACTTAACTGTGATTGCGTGTGTATGAACTGCGCGGTTTGTCATGAGACCATCTTTGTGATATTATGTCCATTCACTACATATGAGTATATATATACATATATATATATAAACACATACATAAATAGATATATATCTCAGTGGCAGATGGTGAGGTTCTCATATATATATATATATATATATATATATATATATATACATATATACACACACACACACACACACACACACATGTACACACATATAGATACGCAATCAATTCTCCTATAGATACTGCCTATGAGTATAAAAAAAGTCTTCTAATCACATGCATGCTTCCAGAGATTCCAGACCCCACAAGAAGGTGTATTGCAGAATGTAGGATTTCCATTACTGTCCTTGTTCTATTTTATGTCTGCTTATCCATTTGCTTTTCCCAGAATGTGCCATGGGATGGGCTGAGTCGGACGGGAAGCAAGTCATAGTGGCTGGGTATGTGGCTATTTCTTGGCAAGTCATAAGGGTTCTGCATGTAGTTGGGGATCTGATGTTGGGCCTCCTGCAGCAGGTTGAGTGTGGGCTCTGTGGGTAAGATGAAATAAAACAGTAAGACAGCCTAATAATTACACAATCTACAGCCTTCAATGCTTAGTTTTACCATGCTTCCACTTTATACTAGGCAGGTAAAATACCTGTTGAAGAAGTCAGTGTAATCAACTCATTGACACTGCAGGGTTTTCCTTATCCGGGATCAAGACAAAGCAGCACAAGTAATTTCAGATTTTTATATCTTTGTTCTTTGTAACAGCAAATGCCTTTAAGTGTGATCTCTTTAACACCTCACACTAAAGATGCAAAAGGCAGATATGTACAATGTAAAGGACAAATTAAGGAGAAGGGATACAAAATGAGTATTTGTAAGTAGAGGCTCAATATAGTGACCAAAAAGAATCTGTCACAAATTAAGGCAGCTATGCCAGGCACTCCACCTCAGCATGTAATTAGTATGTTCTGTCTTATTATCCAAAATGCTGGGAAAAAGTAGAAACTATACACTAAACAATAAGGTTCTTTTTTTGAGGGTTTTAAGTCCGCTGAAATTAAAGAGAGGGTTCCAGTATACTGTCTCTCTGCTACTGAACTGGAAATAGCATCTCAGCAGACTATTCAGTCAGGTCACATGGAGGGATGAAGGGTGCGCATCCCTGCTTTAAAGTAATTAAGATATAAGTGGAAAACGAGCTGGAAAACTCAAATCGAATTGCAAATATTTAATTTTGTGTTTAATCTCCGATATAAACCAGTCTCCTTAAACAGAGATTATGTCTTAGATATTTGCAGATATATATATGGGCAAAATTTATTAAAGTCTTAAAGACCAGCGATCTTTCCGACTTTATCAAGAGAAATCTCGTTTTGTTCTCCCGAGATTTCTTTCGACATCTCGAAATAGAGTTTTTTAATTTTTTTCCATGGAAAGGTAGCCATACTTTACATTAGTAGCACGGGGAAAGGCAGCCATACTTTACATTAGTAGCATGGGGAAAGGTAGCCATACTTTACATTAGTAGCATGGCTGCCTTTTCATTGAAAATATTGAAAATTCGGGATCGAGAAACTTTATCTCCAATGAATTCTCGCGAGAACAAAATGAGATTTCTCTCGGTAAAGTCGTAAAGACCCAGAGCTGTCTTTCCGACTTTAATAAATTTCACCTTTAGTAACAATATGAAAACACAATTTATTGCATTTAAAGAATATTCCTGCTCCTCAGACTTGAAAAAATACATGCTGTGAGGACTGTCATATTGTTTGTCTCTTCAGAGAGACACCTTGGAAGTTTTCCATACATCCAATCCAGGGTTCCATTGTGTCTGGTTCTACCTATATACATGTAATAGAAACGAGGCAGATTCATTGTTTTCTAAACAATAATTGTTACGCTTACAGTCCTGCTGCCACTATGGCAATGATGCGTAATGAAGCTTCTTATTAAGTTCAATGGTGATCACGTCAAAATGATCTTGTGACCTTACAAAAAGCATTAACTATGACAAAATCCATTTTTTAAAGCAGTATAACAGCTGCCATCTGCAAAGGCAATTAAGTGGGAAATAAAAGTAAGGATTGTGATATTGCTGTTAAAATCCCAATAAGTAAAGCAGACACTTTTTATGTCAGAAGAAACCAATATATGTTTTAAAACAGAAACCACAGGTAATTTAGAAAGAACATATAACATATACAGTATTTACTGGCTTAGGCATTCAGGCTGGGGTAAGTGTGCATGCGCTCTACATTCAGGCTGGGGTAAGTGTGCATGC
>WMED01006571.1:0-18353 GCA_019650415.1 Pipa parva
TGTGTGGATGAAGTAGGGACAGGGAGACATAGAAAGGGATGTAATATTCACTTATATACATTGTGAGGTCACTGCAATTCATGGGAGGAATTCACATCACTATACATGACTTTGCATCCTACTACTGTTAGAGAAATTGCATCCCTATCTTCGTTGAGGGAATCCTCCACTTTGTGAATAAGGAGTATTGAATTCTTGACCATCAGAGTGTAGCAACCCAAAACAATGTGAATTAATTTCGGAAGTCAAATTTTCACTTTAATAAATTGGCCAATGGGTGTTTTTACAATTCCCTATAAGGACAGTAGCACACTAGGATCTTTTAATGCAAATCGAAAAACACAGAAAAAAATTGCAAAAAATGATGCAGGTTCTTTCAGTTGAAAGTCAGTCATGATACCTTATAGTTTGTCCTTAAGGCTAAGGATCTAGTCTTCTATTATAGGGGGTTATTCACTAAGGTGTGAATTTGACTGTCGAATTCTCAAACAGCGGATTCCCATAGCAAATCCGTGAAAATTTCCCCAATGTAAAGTTGCAATGATTTTTTAAAGTTAAGATTGCGACAAATTTCCCATAATAATAATGTTACAGTAGCAGCCTATTGTGATTGTCTTTATCTGGCGAATTTGCACCTCTATGCAACAATTTGGACTTTTGTGAATAACCTCCTGTCTGAGGGGTTATTCATCAAAGTCCAAACAGTCACGTATATGCACGTAATCACATCTATTCGCGACTTCTCCACCTCCACTTAATCAGAAATCTCTGCGATGTGACGAATTCACAACCAATTCTGCCGCTTACTCCAGTCGCGGACTTACGGAGCCTATCACATCAATTTGCGTGCGCAGGTAATTCGGCTATTCAGCATGCGACGGAGTCTGTCGAATGAGCGGATTCTGCAATGCACACTGCTCCGAATTCACCTGTTTGCCTTCGCCACAAAAGAGTGGCGAATTGAGGGGTTTGATGGAAGGGATCCAGTGTTGCGTAAGGCGACTATCCATTAAAAAATAACAATGGAGACTGTGACTAATTTAGTCTACTACTAAACATGGCACAAGATGACATATAAAATTAAGTATTTTTCACATGTATACATTAGTGGGATGTGATGAGACTGATGTCACTGCCGTTCACTGGAGAAGTTCTCCTCACTCTGCTTGACTTCTCATCTTACTATAGTGCCACTGACTACGCTGCACTACACATGTGACGGCGTCCGATGCTGTCCGCTGCTTCATGAATAAGAAGAAGGGAATTCACGACTTCTTAATTGTATTGATGTGAACAGATGCGGAGATACCACGCAATTCGGACTTTGATGAATAACCCCTTAAATATCTATGGCATAGGTAACAGGTCAGCTATTTATTGGGCTAAAATGGTTGAAATTGGTTAGAAAAACTATTTTTATATCTTTAAAACATTGCCATTAATATAGAAATAAAGGAACCACCTACTCTGGGAATAAAATATTCAAGGCTTTATTATCTCATCCATTAAAAGCAATGTTACTGGAACATATAGTAAAGTCTAAAAAACAAACAGTCTAGACACCTGATGTGTCTTGGTCCATTAGGACCTTAGTCGATTTCCATTAACCAAATTCAAATTGCTACTCTTCCGTGGTTTTCAGTTAAAACGGTTCCTACCCTGATCTGTCGCTTATACATATAAAAATGTAAACTTCAAATGTGACATTTCCACTGAACCGTCTCAATAACACATGGAAGCAAACTACTAGCGATAGAATGTGCAGTTAAGCACTGGAAAAATAGAATTTAGTGTTAAATTAACACTGAATACAGAAAGATTCTATAATATTCATATGTATGCATGAATTCATAAACATAGAGAAAAAAATACCAATGTTACCAAATATTGTCTCAAAGATAATATTTTTCAGAATAGACAGAAATTACAAATGAGCCATTTACAAGCTATTGTATGCAGTAAAGTAACAGAATTCCTCGCATCTTCAGTGCAATAAACAGATTCTGTTACTCCTCCAATACACACGCTAGCAAATTCCAGTAAATCTAAGCGCATCGATCTTTCCATTTTTTTAAAGTCTCATTCCACAAATTCACAGTTAATGTTTGTTTTTTTTTAAGATTTACTGCAAACCTGAAGAATATGATAGGTAACATGGAATAAAGAATATTTGGTTTGCCAGAAAATGCTGAGGAAATGGGGGTTATTCACTAAGGTGTGAAATTGACTGTCGAATTCTCAAACAGCGGATTTCCATAGCAAATCCGCAACAATTTCCCCATTGCAAAGATAAGATTGCAACAATTTTTCCACAATAAAGTCGCGACTGCGACAATATTCTCATTATAAATACGCGACTGCGACTGTAGCAGCCTATTGCGACTGTCTGACGAATTCATATCTATACACAACAATTTGAACTTTAGTGAATAACCCGGCTTATTGACTAAAGTGAGAATTCGACTGTCAGTGAATTCTCATTGCTACGGGTGGCTACGTCCTGATTCTCAACTCCTTATTCACTAAACAGTGGATTCCCATAGAAAAAGTCATAATCGCGTCAGAATTTCGATATCAAGTTCACGACCACGTCAATAGCCGTCTATTGTATAGTGTGCGGCCGTCGTTAGCTGGCGAATTTGCCATGTCGCAGAGTTTTCTGAATATCCGCATATAAGGAAGTGGCGAGTTCACACCTTTATGAGACAATTCAGACTTTAGTCAATGACCCCCTGAGAAGTTTTCTTTTGCACAATAGTAAAAAACTGCTGCTTTGAAAGTTTCCTTTAAAAGTTCCTCTGTTGAGTTTCATACCCTGTAAACCAGTATAGGTGATGTCTGAAAATCTAATTTGGTTTCTAACATTATTTAGAATACTTTTTTGTGTCATTCTGCAATAGAATTGTATCATGGGATAACATTAATCTAATGCATAGCACCAAGTTACTCTGCAGGTACATAAATCTCTTTGCGAATAATCCAGTTATTTAATACCCTAGTTGTGCCCATAATGCCCATTACATTGTTCATTGTAAAGATGTAAAACTGCTTCTGCACTTGCTCTATTCGCTGAAATACACAGGAACAGGAAGTGAAGGGGATCGTGGCGCCTTGCTAGAACAGAACAAATTGACAAGTTGTTCAGAGCAGTAGCAGCTCTGGAGCATAAAAGAATTATTGGCAAACATTTCACCCTTCCCCTTTAAAAATCCCCCCCTGGACCATTATTAATATTTACCCATGAAGAGCTATGAAATCACAAATCATAGAGTGGAGGTCTCACTGGGGGGACTAATTTAATACCCTAGCGGCAGAAGGGAACTTAAAAGGGGAATCTTCAAATCTGACGTTCTCCCTTGACTTGTATTGATCGTAATAAAAAGTACAGTATTGCAATTTGTTTTGCTCTTCATATCTTTATGCCTTAGGAATAATCAGTGCAATTTATCAATGAGGACACTGAGGTCTATTAACACATAGCAGCCAATTAGAGGTTAATGTAGATCTTCTGAATGCTATCTGCTGATTGGTTGCTAACGGCTACTAGACCACATTAAACGACTGTTCTGCTGATAAATCTCCCTAAATATCTCGCTTCTTACAGACCGATTGACGTTTACAGAATTTGAGACATGTCCTCATGACCCTCGCTGATTCTAATGTATAAAAGCCATTGTTTAAACATGTCCCAATCACCGGCAGCCTGATTTTTATAATTACCCAGGGTCTAAAATCATTCCTTTCTTTTAGAGTTTTTTTTTCCCAGTGATTTGTTTGTGGAAGAGCATTTCTGTTATCACAGCTGACAAGGCTCTGAGTAATTGCCATAATTTTCTAAAATAAAAAGTTATTCAGCCATTTCTCATTATCAGTCCGCATTCACATTCCTGCTAGTAAATTTGAATAGATTATGTAAGTGCATTAGTTCTGACTGAAAAGCAGATGATTTCATTATGAGGAACTATAGAACAGAGGATTTATTTTGTTATATAGGAGAGTGGAAAATGAATTGTACGTATGGTGGAAAAGTAGATGAAAACGTTGATGGTTTATAGAGTTTGGGTGTATTCATTGACAGATTATCAATAGTGGAGTCTGTACCTACAGCAAATTTACCCCTGTGGGCACCCGCAGAAGCGCAAACATCTGCATTACCTCTAGATCCAAGGGACTTTGGGCCTTATTAACTAAAGCAGAGGTGGGTAAACGTTTAAGCAATAGGGACTCATGAACGGCCCAGTGGCTTCAGAGTCCCGTAGGGGCGTGTCTAGCAAGTTCATGGCTATGGTGCTTGGCCATGCCCCCCATTTTAATATCCACCAGCGGGCCAGTCCGGGACTTCTGGAGGGCCGGATTGGGCCCGCGGGCAGTAGTTTGCCCACCTTTGGACTAAAGGATGAATTCACCTGTCAAAATCACCTCACTACAATTCCAGTTGCATTGCAAAAATGAACACAAGTTCACTTCTCATTATTGAATAAGCAGAGAATAGACTTGTCGAACAAGCAGACAGTGGTGATGCGTAATGTGGCGCAGTCAGATGGGTAGAAGTAGGATGAGGAGTCATGCAGAGTGAGGCAAATTTGACAAGTGAAGAGCAGTGACATCAGTCTCACCATAACCCACTAACTGTATTCTGTGTGTATTCTATTTCTATTGCACCTTGTCCCTAAGTCATGTTGTCATTTAGTCACAGTCGCCATTGTTATTTTTGAATGACAACACTAGAGCCCTGTCATCAAACCCTCCAGTTCACCAGTCTGAAGTGGTGAAGTCAAACAGGTGAATTCGAAGCAGTACATCTAGTCAAATTCACTCCTTCGCACCTACTCCTTTTAGTCAATAGTAGAAGTACCTGTGCACATGCACGCAAAGTGATGAAAAGAGCTCCGTAAGTTTCCAACCATTGAAGATGCCTGAACTGGCTACATATTCACCACTTCACAGAGTTTATTCAATAAGTAAACATATGGAAGTGGAGAATAGACACAAATTCAGATCTCTATGCAGCTATTTGGACTTTAGTCAATGAGTAAATCTGTAATTTATAAGGATATATACCTAGGCGTTCCATGACTACTAAAAAAAAAAAAAAGAAACAGAAAATTGTTTGCAGCCCTTTAATAATGTTTCACAACATGCAAGACTACAAATCACATGATCCCCTGAGTAGTATTTACTCACCGGAAGGGAACAGTGACAGTCTGAGGGATGCAGTGGCAGTTAAGAGAAGTGTCTTGGATAAGATAATTCATCAAAATTATTTCTGTAAAAAGGAAAGGGAAGTGATGGTTGCTTTAAGTTACAATAGGATAGTTTTGATGTCAGACCTAGTTTATTATAAGGTTATAAATTACAGAAAGTTCCATGCACTTCCTGTGTTTTCTGTGTATTATAATATTTTCTTTCAAAGCCTCAAAGATGATAGCTATTACATACAGTAAACTAGCCCCTGGCCCTGAATGCATTTTATGAATTCCAGATTTTATTATGAGAGAGAAATTGTCAAGGGAACTAAACAATTTCAGATAGAAAATGTCCTTTAACTTCTTTTAGTTGACATCTCATTTCATTCACTGAGTAGTTCCACTGCGAGCCTGCTGAAGGCGTTCTGTTAAGCTGAAATCTCTTTTCTCCCAGAAAGAAGTTCCAACGGCAGTTGAATATTTCTGGTACAAATGTACCTTTTCTTAAGTTTTCAAAATTTACATTTGGAAATTTGGATAATAAAAATGAAGACATTTAGAAACTTGAGGAAAAGGCAGAATAACATTTTTGAATCGTTTGAATTGATTCAGGAGCACTTATTTTGAGGAACTAGTAAATATATTTTTTTTTCATATTGGCAGTTGTCAGGAATATCTTGCATCAACCTGATTGTTGTCTCATTGTTCTGTTAGTTAGTATTAGACATGTGATCTTTAATATATAAGTGTGTGTAGCAAAACTATGGGCCTTATTGACTAAAGATAAACAGTCATGTGACATTCACCTTTACTTTATCCAGGAGTTAGCCGGGAAGGGCTAACCCAAAACAACTACTCACTGTGTAGACTCAAGAGGGAATCCCCATTTTATTATGGAATAAAATAACACAACGTTTCGGGGGGTCTGATGATTGGAGGCGGTTGCCCCCCAAAACATTGTGTTATTTTATTCCGCAATAAAATGAGGATTCCCTCTTGAATCTACACAGTGATCAGGCCTGGATTCATTTGTTTTGCACTTATGGACTAAAGTCCAGATAGTTGCGTAAACCTCTGAATTTGCATTTGATCACCACTTCCCTGTGTTCGCTTATTGAGCAAACTCTGCAATGTAGCAAATACACTTCTAATTTGTTAATTCGGGCGACTATGATAGTCACGATCTTATGGAGCACTTTGCATTACTTTTCATGCATGTGCACGGGTACTTCTACTATTGACTAAGTGATGGAGTATGTCAAAGGAGCGAATGCTGCTCTAAATTCATCCATTTAACTTCACCACATCAGACTGCTGAATTGGGGGGGCTGATAGTAGGGATCTGCCTTCTACTTATATCCATGTGAATGCCACACATGTTACTGCTGCTGTCCGTTTGTTTAGCAAGTCTATTTTCCACTTAGTCAATAATGAGAAGTGAATTTGTGACTATTCTGTTGATGAAATGTATTGAGGTGAATGTGACAGCTGAATTCATCCTTTTAGTCAATCAGCCCCAAAGAATCTTTGTGCTTCTCTACCCTTGAGGTGACTATACCTTTTACTGTGGGAATGACTTTGGAGCTCAAGGTTTGATACACATTATCAGAGGTGGTCATAGATCAGTTTAAAAAGTAAGTAGTCAATAAGCTTAAAATAACAGACCAGGAGTTCCAGGCATAACATATGGGTGGCACTGTACAATACTATGAGGGGAATTTATCAACAGGTGCAATTGTTTACAAAGGTCTAGTATCCATCGCAACCAGCAATCAACCATTCATTTTCAGAACTCTAGTTCCCCTGTCTCAGTAAATGTATGTATCATTTTATTTATAAAGCACCACAAATTTACGCAGCGCTGTACAATTCAGCAATACAAGGTACAATACAGACATGGGAAAAGTGCATTAAACAATACGAGTAAAATATCACAAAGATGCATCACTTTAAGTGCTAGGTTGCAGTTGACACAAGAGGTTGGAGGTCCCTGCCCCGTAGAGCTTACAATCTAAATAAATGCTCAAATCTGATAAGTTGCCCTGGGTTGTTATATTTCTGTAAATGATTGCACCGGTTAATGAATTCCTCTAATGTGTGTGAAGAAGATTCAGTAAGGTTTTGGCTGTAGGTTAAAAACTCTCCTCTCTTTTTAGCTAAAGAACTTATGATGACCAAGGTTGATGCATTGTTCCCCATGGAAACTAGTAGATTAGGAGCCAAACAAGCATCTTAGTTGAGGCCGGGGCACAGATGAGCAGGAGAGACCTTGTATAACTCATGTTCTGTTGATGCTTTGGGCATGTAGAGACCCAAATGTTACCGACAGCATTAGATTGACTTTCATGCCTTTGAAACGATTCACACTTGTACAAAATTTCATTATCACTCAGGTCCAGCTCAACTTTAACTTCAAAAAAGTAAGGGTTTTGACTTTTCCAGAATTTTTCTTCTCTCTTGTTTACTTAAAAAAGACCTTTCAGTCTTTTAGAGTCATCCTTCCCTTATTGCTAAAATGCTATAAATATTTTTCTAATGACATTTTATTATGATTTTATTAAACGTCGTACATTCTAATACAGGTGGGAGAGGTAGAAGTTACTTGTCCCATGGGGTGAATGGTCACTTAGGTTACCCTCTGGTGGCTGTAAACAGGTAATTGTCTGCAAAATTCTGGTGGCGGGGGGGGGCCCCAGGGCAGGTTTTGTAGTAGGGTGCTGTGTGTTTGTATGTTTGTATATTTTTATTTGTATAGTACTTCTAGATAAAAAAATGCTGTACATTATAACAATATACAGTATTAATAGCACTGATTTTTCACTGTAAGAACAGTGAGGTTATGAAACTCTCTGCCTGAAAAAGTTGTTATGGTTAATTCCATTAAAGAGTTCAAAACTGGTTTGGATGCTTTCCTTCGGTGTAAGAACATTATAAGTTATGGGTACTGGATAACTGGAGGTGGGACCTTGATCCAGGGAATTATTCTGATCCTTCAGTGTAGGAACATTACAAGTTATGGGAACTGGATAACTGGAGGTAGGACCTTGATCCAGGGAATTATTCTGATCCTTCAGTGTAAGAACATTACAAGTTATGGGGACTTTATAACTGGAGGTGGGATCTTGATCCAGGGAATTATTCTGATCCTTCAGTGTAGGAACATTACAAGTTATGGGCACTGGATAACTGGAGGTGGGATCTTGATTCAGAGAATTATTCTGATCCTTCAATGTAGGAACATTATAAGTTATGGGTACTGGATAACTGGAGGTGGGATCTTGATCCAGGGAATTATTCTGATCCTTCAGTGTAAGAACATTATAAGTTATGGGGTACTAGATAACTGAAGGTGGGACCTTGATCCAGGGAATTATTCTGATTTCCATATTTGGAGTCGGGAAGGAATTTTTTCCCTAATATGAGGATAATTAGCTCTTGCCTCATGGGTTTTTTCCTTCCTCTGGATAAACATTGCAGAAAAATAGGCTGAACTGGATGGCCTTGTGTCTTTTTTCAGCCTTATAAACTATGTTACTATGTTACAACAGGGTAAATCCATTTAAAAGTAGTTTGAATTAAAAAGATGGGGACACCTTCCTCAAACAGCTTATGATCTAAATAGGAGGGTTACTTACTAATACAAGTGTAAAAAGTGTATCATCACAACCTGATAGGATATTCCCCTTTAACTGTCTACATTAAATAAAGAGAAAATAAAAATCAGAACATAAAATCAAGGACAGATATCTGAATCTAACTTTGAATACACTGTTTATTATGGGAATACGGATTCCAATTCTAGAGGTTTGTGGGAATTCCTTGAAGTTTGCGGGAGAAATGTTTAAGGCAGTTAAAGGTGTTGTTAGATTGTTGTGTGTGAAGGAAACAACTGTGTGAGTAACAGAGAGCATGTACTGGAATATACCTGTATAGGGACATGATGAGAGAAGATTTAGGGTGGGATGCTGAGTGAACGGCTTTTAATGTTAACAGAAGGACTTTGTAAATTATTTATTGCTTAGAGGAAAGCCATAAATTAGATTTGGGAGAAGGAGCTTAGAATGGACTGGAATGGAGAAGCAGATGGTAATCATGGAGGCTGTTTAATGGAATGTTACAATAATCCAAGCAGGATGGAATGATAGCATTAATGGTCATTTTTAAGGCTAGAAATAGGCAAATCTCCGAAATGCTATCAAGCACTCAGGAAGTTAGGCACAGTCTAGGTATAGGGCAGCATGAAAGGACTATATTAAAGTATTCAGCAAGTATACATATATTGATACTGAAGGGGACATATGATTCCTATATACAGAATGGAATTATAGGAATTATTCAGAGTTTCAGGGACAGTGTGGGCCACCTCATGTCAAAATACTCAGGCCACTGACTTCTGGGTTCACTGACTGGGTGAGGATTTCCACCTACTCATTTTCTTAACTCTTGCTGACCTAGATGATGCTACTCTGACTGCACTGATATGTGTCTAGTGTGCCCTAGTAAGGAGAGGTACCTAGGTACCCACTAAGGGTCTTTCTGCTCTTGATGTTACATCCTGGGAGTCAGGAATGGAAACACCATGCGTTCTCCTTCCCTGCTAAGCTTATCTTTAGGGGTCTTAACCAATAGGACATCACACTATACAAAATTGGGTTTTTCTTGTTTTTACCAATACTTTCAGTTATCCTTTTTGATTAATATATGGAACACAACAATACTTAACATTTTGTGTTACTCAGTACCACAAGAGAAAAATATACTCAGAGGTGAGTGACAGCTAAAGATGTGTATTACCCATAAACCCCATGCACAAATGTATATTTCAGCGCTATGACCATAATAATAATAATCTTAAATTGTTCCTTTTAAGTAGCACCATTTTACAATTCCCCTAGGCCTCACATGAGCCAGACCTATTATCACTAGATTGAGAAGTTAATGCATGTGTGCCGTGTAAACACAATGATTAGTTTATTTATTGATGTCTTTGTCTTCCTGACACTGTGGCAATGTTTTCATGTCCTTTAACATCATAGCTTTCCAATATATGTGCCTATTACATTCATTTTACTCTACTTTTCATAGCTGTGCAGATGCATATTTTTATATGACTCTTTGTCATATACCTCATTTAAATGTTATCCACAGTAATTTATATTTATCCGCCCCCAATTTCCCACCTGTTCCAAATTAAATTTAGTTTAAGTTCTCTTAAGCTCCTCTTTGCTTTATACCTTATGAACAGAGCACTGAGTCAAACACTGATTCTAACGACAGAGATCTGAGTCATCATGACAAAAAAACCTTAAGTTTAATTGCTCTTGTATAGTGTTAAAATATTAAAGACAAAGATGTAAACTGATTTGCACATGCACGGATGATAGAAACAAATGGAGATATCCAATATAAGTCAACAATTTTAATTCAATACCAAACTGAGATGTCTGTAGCCTGCTGGACAACCAAAAGGTCACCCCTACCCTCTGTCATAACAATTCAAAACAGTGGATGACCAAGCTGCTCCAAAAGAAAGTATTTATTGTGCCATCTTCAGACTATTTAGTGTAAGACCTTGAAAATGTTAGAGGTACAAAAAAATGTGTTGACCGAATGAGTGTAGTCACTAAACTTAACAAAACCTAGGCACGTTCTCTTGATTAATTCATACACTGCTCAATCTGGAACCTTAGAAACATGGTCTGCTGACTCATAATAATGCAATTCGGGTTGTGGATGGAATTTAACCACTTCTCCAGCTACTCTTATACACCAAAGACCTTTTTTTTTACAATATGACAAAGACGTACTTAATTCACTAGTTAATGGTGGTTGTGTGATTTACTCAACACACTGGAGCTTGTTCATTAAAGTGTGAATTTGACTGTCGAAGTGATCGCAGTACCAGAATCTCTTAGCACTGATCATGAACATCAGTACTCATGATGACACAGGACCTAGAATGAATTATTTAAACCCTTTGCCAGGCTGGTCTAGTACCTCTGGGTGTAATATGTCTTCTTATTTGTTGAAGCAACACACTTGTTCAAAGTACTAATAAAGGAACAAAGTCAAGAATTATAAAATAGAGGAGTGATTCAGAGGTGCCAACTTTTAGCGCTTCTGATTAAATTTCCATCCTCTTTAACAAACTAATGAGGGAATCACTAGAAAATCCCACTATGATTGATTTAATAATTTCTATGATTTCAACCACGTGGCATCAATTTGGAGCAGGCCCTTTCCCGTGGATAAGCTTTAATTTGATGGACGGGCATCTGTTGATGTGGCACAGCAAATATATTAATTCAGCAGAAATACTGCAAACATCCATTTGCCTTGAACCTTTCTTTGGGTGGACATGGCAGTGTACAAGATACAATCCAAGATGAGGGAGTCTTTTTACTGTGTGTTCCATCCAGTTTTAGAAACCAATATTCCTTTATTGGCAACTCATTCTTAGCCCTTACTGAAGCTGTATGCAAGTAGACTGATGTCCACAGTTTACTTATATCAGTGCAACCATGGGTTGCTCAAAGATCAGTCCTCATTCTCCTGGGTAACTAGCCTACTGAGGAAATCCTCATTCTTTAGTGCCTCTCAATCTAGCAGGGACTTCTAATTGTATTCTTTTTCTTTGTGTATAGGTTGAAGTTGATGGACATGTGTCTTTTTTTCAGCCTTAATAACTATGTTACTAAGTATACAGTACTTAGCCCTCTTCCTTTCCTTTGTCAGAGGTCAAATGACTAGTTACATTTAATAGAGAACCCTATAATAAACCATTCATCTCCTTAATAAATGGCCACTACAAAAATAAATAATACATTTTTGAACTTTCACACAGTTCTTCTATAAAAGCTTTACCAACTTGCTCCCAGAGAAGCCAAACAAAAAGCATTTACAAATGATAATTATCAGCAAGATGCATCAGTACAAATGTGACAAGCACCAAATACTCTGCTCCCTGTGACTTCCAACCCATTAGATTGAAGTGCTTTAAACCCAAGAGTTAAATATTTATGTTTTCATTCTTCCAGAAGATCACATAAATTTTAACAAGATTAAATCTCATGCCTGACCCTTAAAGACCCAAAGAGGACAGACTTAATTGCTAAACCATAAAAATGTAATTTCTGAATTGTTATCCTTGTAGCGCAGTAACGGTGAACTGAACTTTCCTTCTGACCTGTTACTTAATTGATTGATGTTGATGGGGAAAATATTGCTATTACCGGAAAATTAAGTAAACTGTCCCTAAGATACATGGGTACCCCCCCCAATGATTCATATAGAAAATGCAAAAACTAAATATTTCTACAAGATACAGATTGGACCAAGCTGCTAACCTTTAGCTGTACTAAATCCAGGCGAGGAATCTATTTTTACCACAGAGAATTTTTTGAAAATTAAGGATAACTTAATTCATTTTCCGAGGCCATTACGTGCTCTGGGTTAGTACTGTACTTTAAAAGTATCACATTCTGCTAAAGCGCCTTCAGAAAACAAGGCCCCTTAGGAATGGAATACATCAGTCTGACAACTGATACAGATTTGCCCCCAGCAGTTTCTTTGCAGCAGGGGGATGATACAAGTAGTTCCTCCAGTATTAAAATAAATGATGATTTATACAGTCTACAACTGGGAAGGGTGGGGGATGCTGCTCGCAGGGGCACAAGGTACATTTACAAAAAATTGAATGATGGTTTTCTTTGTAAGTAAAAACAAGAGTGTCCAAATGTCTGAAAAGATTCAATGCACAAAAAAACAAAATATACAAATGAAACTAAACTAGAAAATGGACTATTGTTTGTTAGGAAATTAAATTGCTATTTTAAAAATATACAATATGTCCACTTGGCTATTGTTAAGTTACAAGTCCCTACATCCCCCAAACAAAATCTGAATGTTGGTGAGAACAAAAATATAAGGAGAATAACAGGGGAAAAAAGACTAAAGACAAATTTGGGGGTAATTCAGCAATGTGCGAAGTGAGGTCCGTATCCTTCACATGCTGTGATGCGCTCACTGATGTGCTGCACACGAACATCAGCAAACGCTTTAAAGGGATTCCAGTCTCAGCGAGACCACTCGAGTCGCTTCGCCGAGACTGGAATCCCTTTAAAGCGTTCGCTGATGTCCACGTGCAGGACATCAGTGAGCGCATAACAGCATGTGCGAAGTGAGGTGAAGGATCCGGACCTCACTTCACACTATAGTGAATTCCCCCCAAAATTTGCTAAATTAAGTTTTTGACCCTTTCACTCCCATTTATTGCCTGGTTTTGGCTATTTTTCACCCTAAAAATGGGTGGAAAATGAGTGGAAATGTCATAAAATGTAATTTTCAAGCATTTCAAGTTAAAAAAAAAATCATTTTCGACTTTAGTAAATTTCATCCTAACTGTGGTTTTCTAGGAAAAAGATACATTTGGTAGAGTTTCTTTGACATATGTAGATGGTCAGTAAATCATGACAACAGGAATATCATTATGCGTTAATTCCCTAAAATATCCTTTTTGGCACTGGGAGATATCCCTGGTCTTAAAGGATACTGCCAGTGTGACCTGTTACTCTAACACTTTAACAGTGTGACCTGTTACTCTAACACTTTAACAGTGTGACCTGTTACTCTAAAATACCTTGTGTTTCAATAAACATTGGGTCCCTTTTGTTAAGGACGATCTCCATTTTGTTTTTGTTTTTTCCACTATGGATCCTGGGTCATAATTCATCCTAGAGATGTATTAAAGGTTATGTCATGAATGAGAGTGTATAAATTTAACAAAGTCACATGGAAAGGTGTGGGAAAATGCAAGTGAGTGGAGATAGGGAATATTGAGTATAAGTTTCCTTCAGAGGATTTGTCAAGATAATTAGAGAACTTTGCCAAGCAAGTCATGTCCAATATGGGGGGCGGGAAGAAAGGAGTTAAACCTCATGGGGGTTAGTGACTAAAGTAAGAATTTGACTTTTGGAGTGAATTCTGCTCACTTTGGTTAGCTATGCCCTGATTCTCTATTCCTTATTGACTAAATAGCGGATTCCCATAGTGAATCCAAGATCACGTCAATATTCCTATAGTAAAGTTGTGACTTTGTCAGTAGCGGTTGATTTTGTGGTGTGCGATTGTCAGTTGCTGGTGAATTTGCCACATTGCAGAGTTTGCTAAATAACCAAATATGGGGAAGTGGCGAATTCACACTTTTCCGCGACTAATAGCAAATTAGTCAATAACACCCCCAAGTCTTTATTGTAGATGGCAGAGCAGTCAGTAGAGACCCTCAGTTAGCATGACATGTTGAATGAGTTCTCTTGTTAACAAAGTAGCACTAACCCAAATTAGTGTAAGAATGAGTAGCAACCTAGGAAAGCTAGGAAGTTGAATATGTGAATAGATTTTGAGGGGGGGCTACGCCCAATAGGGTTATGGATAAAAGGGTCTCTAGTCCTAACTTTAAGGGATGTTTTATAAATGAAAACCATGCACGATTATGAGTTGCTAAGTTAATATTTAGTTCAGTGTGTTAAACTGTACCAGCATAACCCAGTTTGTACTGCCTCCTACCCACACATACCCTGCCCTCTCCAGTACATACACTGCACCCAAAATGCGACACACAGGAAGTGATGTGAACGCCGAGGGAGCGTTCACACTGATGCTGGTAAGTACAATTGAAAAATACCTTCGGTGTATTTTTCTTTTCTTTTCTTCACATGAGTGTATGATGTGCTGCGCATCATACGCTTGTGTGAACCGAGCCTTAAGGTGTAATAAAGCTGTGCAGTAGGGTGCCATTTCCAAATGAGGGTGACTCAGAGGAACATTAAAGGACACCTATAGCAGCGAAATTTATTAAACTCGGTAAGAACGCTCTCGGTCTTTCCGAGTTTATTGAGCAAGATCTCACAAGTTTCAAAAATATCTTGCAAGAACACTGCCAGATCTTGTTTGATAAACTCGGAAAGATCCCCTCGGTTTATTAAATTTCACCTTATTACCCTCTTATCTCTTTATGCAAGTCTTCCTCCTATTTAGATTGTAAGCTCTATGGGGCAAGAACCTCCATCCTCTTTCAATCATGGCACTTGGAGGGTTTGTATCTTCTTGATTATATACTTGTAATTTACTTCATTTGTTCATTGCTAATCGCTTTCCCATGTCTGTATTATAACCGTATTGTTGGATTGTAGAGCGCTGCATAACTTAGTGGCGTTATATATATATAAAATTATACATACCGGTACTTACATTTCCTATGAGATCTTTTATTACATGATGGGAAATGTAATGATTTGCTTTCAATGCATTCTTCTGTAGACAAAGAAAAAGGCAGTGAAATGTCACACAAGACTCCCGTGAATTCTCCAGGAGCGGAACGCCAGCCAAGCGCTCTCCTATTTACAATGACAGCTCCGGGGCTTTTTAAAACTGCAAACAAGGAGCCTTTGCATTTGCCATTAGCAAAGCACAACTTATTAACGCTTTACTAATAGCCCCGCAAGATGCCACGCTCTCTCGTTTTCTCAATACAATCAAACCCGCGATGTTTATGCAAATACCTTCGCCCTCTCCAAGAAATTCTCAAGTTCCTGATTGACGATCTTGCCATCTGATGGCTGCGAGGGAAAAACCAGACTTCACATGAATAACCTTTTCTTTCCGTGAGGGGAAAGCCAAGCTTCTCTGCCAAACAGATCTACTTTCCAAAACCCGACCGAGCGTGAAATTCCAACCTTAAAGTTTAAGTCCTTGAGTTTGCGGCAAAACAAAATTGGAATGAAGAAGAAGAAGGGGAAAAAAAATGTTAAAAATGGAAAGAGCTTATTCAGAGAAAAAAAGTAAAAAAAAAACTAATAATAAAATGACGCGTTTACGGCCGGCGGATACAGGCTGATGTCTTTTTTTTAGACGTTCCCCGGTATTGGAAAAGACAGGTAGCATAAAAACATGTGGGAATGTGGATTATTTTAAGTGCTGTGATACTGTAGGAACCTGTCAGAATCTGACAATCAGAGAATGAAGGCTGTGAAGCGTCTCAAGACAAACTGCAATGTAACAAAGAACATTTATAAATGTTATTGCTTTTACCTGCGTTCTAAATGCTCATTTATATACTTACACAGGATGTGAAGACATCAATTATTTTTACAACAAAACTCTTTTTTCCTCATTTATTGTTGCTTTTTTTTTACCTTATTTTAATCTTCGCAATAAAAAATTGTTCTTTTGTAATTATTGTAACATAGTTTAGTTTAATAACACAGTAACATAGTTTATAAGTAACTCAGTAACATAGTTTATAAGGATAAAAAAGACACAAGTCCATCCAGTTCAGCCTATTTTCCTGCAATGTTGATCCAGAGGAAGACAAAAAACCCATGAGGCAAGAGCCAATTATCCTCATATTAGGGAAAAAATTCCTTCCCGACCCCAAATATGCCAATCAGAATAATTCCCTGGATCAAGGTCCCACCTCCAGTTATCCATTACCCATAACTTGTAATGTTCTTACACTGAAGGATCAGAATAATTCCCTGGATCAAGATCCCACCTCCAGTTATCCAGTACCCATAATACACCTAGTCACATTTGCACCTCGACACACTCCACTGCTTAGCTAATAGTAGGAGTACCTGTGTACACATACGCAAAGTGATGTGAAGTGCTCAATGAGTTCACAACTATCATAGATGCCTGGATTGGTCACGTATTTGCCACTCCACAGAGTTTATTCAATGCGTGAATATGGGGAAGTGGTGAATAGATGTGATTTCAGAGCTTTGAGCTACTATTCAGCATTTAATAAATAAGATCATAAGCATCTCTGACAATACATTATTCCTTATATATCACGCAATTTGCTTTGTCATTAAAATAGCAGATATATTTCACAGATTCTAACTTTTTTCCCCATTATTTGCAGTTTTGACAATGGTTTAAAATGATTGTTAAATTATTTATTTATTTAACAAAGGCCACGTGACATCCTGATCCTTTAATGCCAATTACGCTAACTGAGGCACAGGGAGTCATTGACTTTTACAAGGTTTAATGGGAAAATGACATTGGTCACAAACTCCCCTGTTCCAACAATAGACGTGTTCCTCTATCAACCTTATTAGACAATTAAAGGGGAAAAAATTCTTTAATTCTTCATTAGCAAAAAAAAAAAAAAAGACACAATTTTTATCTTACGCCAACGCTGGGAAAGAGTTCATTTTGATTAAACCGTGAAGAAGAAATCTAAAAATACAAACTGAAAGGCTGTCGCTAACGAAGACCTAATTAATGTCTGACCCCAGGAAATCAGAATCTTAAGACCACAAAACAGAAAAAAAATTCCCTTTTTATTTTCTAGCGAATTTCAGCCTAAACTGTGTTGGGTTGGGAGTTTTATGAATGACCCTGCGGGGGTGACACTGATATTACTTTCATCATCGGTGGAGTATCAAACAGTATTATTTGGGGAGATGAGAGTGCATGGGTTTATTCACTTATTTATAGGTCAGTGAGTGCAAGCAGTATATATGATACACTTTATGATATTAGTCCCTCCCCCTTGCTGTGCCCTGGGCACTACTTACTTCTGAGCATGCTAAAGCAAAACCCCTTATGCAGTAAGCAACAGACAATCTGGTGTTCCTACCCATCCAGCTTCAAGGGGTATTCCTCACCTTAATATCTATTCTGTGCTCCAGGTTTGGCTTTACTCACACAATGGATGAGTCTGATCACCCAGTATAGGTGAAACTGGTTCATAATAACAAATAATAGGCTAGTTAACAGTGAACACAAACAGTAGAACCAACCCAAGGTGCTCCTCATTTCATGAACCCTGGATCTCTGTCACTAGCTTTCTGACTATGTCTAAGTCTAAAAGCAGACCATTAGCCCACTATCACTCCTCTGTGGGGCTAAATGTTTCCCTTTTAGAAAATCCATATCACTTATTTAGTAACATAAGGTTGTGGGAGGGGGCGAAGGTTGAGATGTGCTTTGGGCCCCACCCACATTCTGTGCCTGAAAAAATCAATTAACTCATCATCTTCCTAGGATTTAATTTATTTATGAGTTTCCCCTAGTTTACACAGTGCTGTACAATGTAATAATACAATTATAAGACAGACATGGGAAAGTGATTAACATAGTACAAGTGAAGTAAATTAC